>PVJN01029587.1:0-26298 GCA_004026805.1 Lasiurus borealis
GGAAGCTCCATCATCTCCGCCTCCTCCCTTTTGAGGGTCGTTCCAACAGGACAGCAGCACCCCAGAAAGGTGCCGAGAGCATTTCCCACGCCAATGCTACTCCTCCTCTCTCAGGGCTTTGCAATCCCAGCAAATTGTTAATGTGCTAGCGGTAGGTTTATTTGGTAGAAAGGGGTATACTACAGCTTTAACTAGCCTTCGTAGGAAAAGAAATTTTTTTGTTGCAACAAAACACCTTTGGGAAAACAACAACAACAACAAAAAAAGGTATTTTGAGCCTACAAAGAATTTCTTTCAATTGTCAGACTCTAGCATTGTTAACCAAATTAGACTAGTGATTGCGATATTTAAGTGTAAATCTTGTTCTATGAGAAAGGAGACTTGCTCACAGTTTAAAACAAGGACTGTTTCTACACGATCTTGTATACTACTACTCGAGGAAAAGGGGTTTTGTAATCACTGTAGAACAGTCTCATATTCATTTTTTATAGAAATGGTATTCCAATGGTGCATTTTTTGTTTAATAAATAAAGTTTTGATACAAAGTTCTTTTGTCATGTTTTTTTTAAATAATACACACACATACACCTGACCCTTACCCCTTGCCTGTCTGTTACACACACACACACACACCTGACCCTTACCCCTTGCCTGTGTTACACACACACACACACCTGACCCTCACCCCTTGCCTGTCTGTTACACACACACACACACACACACACACACACACACACACCTGACCCCTTACCCCTTGCCTGTCTGTCCTTAGCCACAGGATACACACTACCTTTTTGACACGTGGCAGGAGCTCTGCTTGGATCCTTAGACCAGTATTACGCACATGCTCAGTATGCTTCCACCCCAACAGCCAATGCCCATGATCCTTTGGTTGGAGAGAAGCCTCAAGCTTCCAGAACTTTCTTTTGCCCTCATGCACAGGGGAGCTGGCAATGCCTGATCCCATCTCACCCACAGCTGATGAGTACTCCAGCCCCTCTGTCCCCGATGGAGACAGTGTGAGGTAGAACCCAATTCATAGGCAGTGAGACAGACATGCGCAGATGCAGGGCAGGTACAGAAGGCCAAGGGCAGTGGTGGGGTAGGGCCTGGCCCCCGGGTGACCTTTCTGCCCCTGGCATATTGCTGGGTAGGACAGCGCAGGCAAAGCCTCCAGCCACCGAAGCTCCTCATCTCCACCTCCTCTTTTTCGAGGGTCATTCCAGCACCACAGCAGCACCCCAGAAAGGAGCTGAGGGCATTCCCCACACCAGTGCTGCTCCTCCTCTCTCAGGGCTTTGCAATCCCAGCAAATTGTTAATGTGCTAGCGGTAGGTTTATTTGGTAGAAAAGGGTATACTCCAGCTTTAACTAGCCTTCGTAGACAAAGAAAATTTTTATTGCAACAAAACACCTTTGAGAAAGAAAAAATAAAGGTACAGTGGTACCTTGAGATACGAGTGCCCTAACATATGAGATTTTTGAGATACGAGCCGTGGAGCGAGGGATTTTTGCTTTGAAATACGAGCAACATTTGAGATACGAGTAATCCCGCAGATCGGCCGGCTGCACACAACCCACCAGTTTACTGAGACTCGAGTGTCTCATAGTTTCCCACGCCTACATTCCGTTTGGACCCCCTGACTTTCCTCCTAGAAATAACATCGAGGCCTCAGTTCTGTTTCTACCCCGAAAAGCAACAAAACCAGAGAAGCAATGGCGCAGCTGCCCTCAGGACCAGCTGCGCTGAATACTGATCCCCGGCCTGAGCTGACCTCTCACCCACTCCTGAAAGGATGCACCTGGGAAGCTGGTCCATAGTCTATAAAGTCTCCCCAGGAACCTCCTGGGAGCGCGCCCATCGCCCATGCTTTCCCCGCCCCCATCCACAGGTGCATCACCTTTACCCTCCCCACTTCTAAGCTCCAAGAGAGCTGTGCCTCCATAACTCACTTCCTCAGTCCGTTTTTTCCTGGAATTACTTCCACCGCTGTCATTTTTCTAAATAAACGTTCTCTTGACCTTTGAGTCTGGCCTCCAAATTCTGGCCCGGCCACCACTCAAGTACCGAGGTTGTTAAACCAGGTCCGAATGGACCCCATGGTCTAGCACCCGCTGCAGTTCCTTACTGCCACCGCGGCTGGATGGCTGTGCAAACATCATGTGGCCTTCATCCAAAAGAAAATGAAACTCTTTTCCCTGACCGGTGTGGCTCAGTGGATAGAGCGTCGGTCTGTGGACTGAAGGGTCCCAGGTTCGATTCTGGTCAAGGCCACGTGCCTTGGTTGCAGGGACAACCCCAGTAGGGGGTGCACGGAGGCAGCTGATCAATGTTTCTAACTCTCTATCCGTCTCCCTTCCTCTCTATAAAAAAAAATCAATAAAATATTTTTTAAAAAAAAGAAACTCGGACACATGCTACACTATTACATTTAGTTGGCGCTGTTGGTGAATTGAAGACATTATGCCAAATGAAATAAGCCCATAACCAACGAACAAACAGTGTATGATTCCACTCAGATGAGGTACCAAGAGTAGCCGAACTTTTAGACACAGAAAGTAGAACTGCCGAAACCGGTTTGACTCAGTGGATAGAGCATTGGCCTGCGAATGAAAGTTCCCAGGTTCGATTCCCGTCAAGGGCATGTATCTTGGTTGCAGGCACATCCCAGTAGGGGGCAAGCGGGAGGCAGCTGATCGATGTTTCTCTCTCATCGGTGTTTCTAATTCTCTATCCCTCTCCCTTCCTCTCTATAAAAAGTCAATAAAATATTTTCTTTTAAAAAAGAAAGTAGAACGGTAGTTGCCAGGCGTGGGAAGATAACGGAATGGGGAGTAATAGTTTAATAGGTAGGTTTCAGCTTGGGGAAATGAAAGAAGTTGGAAATGGATGGTGGTGATAGTCATCCAACCACAGGAATGTACTTAATGCTGTTGAACCGTACTGTACACCTAACAATGCTTAAAATGCTAAACCTTAAGCTAGGTAAGTTTTACCATGATTTTTTAAAATTTCCACATAAGGATATTCAAGAGCCAACTTCTATAAAGGCTGACCTTTTCATTCTGACTCTTGAAATATAAATACGTGAATACCAAAACATTTAAGGAGATTGATATGCAGGAAACAAAAGCAACACATTTACCACCGTCTATTTTATCTCACACATATTATACTTCCACATTCAATTTATATGAAAGAATTCTATCCACGGAAACCTGCTTATTAGAAGAAAAATAAAATAAGTTACTAGGTGCTGACCCAGAGCGGAGTAGGTGAAGGGTTAAACCATCCCATTGCCAATATTCTTATGGGAAGGAGTTTGGAGAGGCCAAAGAATAATACAGTGGTACCTCGAGATACGAGTTTAATTCGTTCCATAACCTTGAGGCGTGGGAAACTAAATTGGTGGGTCGTGTGCAGCCGATCCGCGAGGTTACTCCTATCTCAACTGTTGCTCGTATTTCAAAGCAAAAATCGCTCACTCGATGGCTTGTATCTCAAAAATCTCATATGTTAGGGCACTCGTATCTCGAGGTACCACTGTATGCTCAAAAAAAAAAAAGAATATGCTCTCTCCCTTAAATATCCTACGATGCTACAATGAAGAACGGCAGATGGGCATGAAATCACACGCAGGTGAATTTAATTGAGCTGAGGGAGAGGGGAGAGTCGGAGGTTGGCCCAGAGCTGGAAGACAGAAAGGCTGGCATTGCCGGCGGTGCTGGAATGTTCTCCCATTCACGGAGAATGCACCTGGTCTGTGTTTTAATGTGTTTGAAAGGTGCCTCTCTACTTCTGGAAAATGCTTCCTGATGAAGGTTAGCGATGTGCTTGTCTCCTCCCAAGACCACGCTGAATCACAACCAGTTAGAGACCCACCCCCTGAGAAACATCTGGACGGCCTGACCGGAGCGCCTGTAACTCAGGCAGTGAAGGACAGCCTCGTGGGGACTGGGAACCAGGCTGGGAGGGATATTTTTAGACACAGGAAGTAGAGCGGCCGCAGCCAGGGGCTGGGAAGGTAAGGGACTGGGGAGGGAGGGGACCCTGTGGCTGGAAGAGGAGTCCCCCACAGCCTCCGGCTGTGAAAGTGATTTCACCTGGGCTGAAGCATCCATCTTATATGAAAATTGCTGTTTGAAATTTTAACCTTGCTATTGGCTCCTGTAAATGTTTGCTTGCTTAAATAATAAGAAAATAAGACTATCCTCACTGCAGAGGGGCCATTAAACCATCCCTGGACGAAATTATCAGGGCTGGCACCAGGCCAGGCCTTTGGTTGAGGTCTCAAGGCCTCAGCACATAGGGGCCCTTTAAGAACTTGCAAAGGGGCGGGAAACATCCCATAATTGGGAGGCAAATAAGGTAAAAACATATAAATAGGGAAAATTTCTGCATGTTGGGGCCCAGAATTTGAGAAACATTTTCCTCTGGACCCACGAGTATTAAATGTAACTCTAAACTCTCCGAGTGTGGTTTGGTTATTCCGGTTTTCTGTAACAGGGTGAGGCACAGGCCTCTGTAGACCCAGGCCTCCTTTGGAAGGCTCCAAGCACAGACTCACGTCCTTGCAAACACCCACCTGAAGCTCCAGAGAAGGTCTGGCTCTCTGACAGTTCTGAGGAAACCTGACCATTCTGAGGCTTCCAGGTGTAGCACATAGCAAGGCCACAGGCGAGCCCTCAGCTCGGCGATCCCAGCCTTTGAGTCATCCCAATCTGGAAAGAGGTGGGTGAGAGTCATGGAACACCGGATGGTTCCAGCCCCAGCTGTCAATCATCAGCATCCTTTAAGTGCTCGCCACTGAGACTCCAGACATCACAGAGCGGACAAATGACTCCCACTCTGTGAAATTCTGACCCGATGTATCAGCGAACAGAATAAAATTATTGTTTAAATTCAGACTGCTAAAAGATACTTCCTGATTTTCATTCTATCTTGAAACTTCAATTTTGCACCGATGACTCTTTTTGGTTGTTAATGCTTACAGGAGAGAGAGAAGGAAGACGGAAACATCAAGGTGAGAGAGACACATCAATCGGTTGCCTCCCGCAAGCACATCTTGACTGGGGCAGGGATCAGACCTGCAACCGAGGTGCATGCCCTTGACCCGCTAGTTTAGTGCGTAGGCTTGGCACACGGGCCAAGGGGATTTCTCTTTTTTTCTAAATATGCTGTGTATCCCTCAGTTTAGTCATCCATGTCACTGCTTCTACTTTTTTTTAAATTCAATCTTCTTCTGCTTCCAGTAACGATTTTAACTTTGCAGTTGCATCGTCAAGTTTCCTGCAATTCTTCCTTTTCTAATCCATCTCCTTTCATTTCCTTATGTTGACTTTTTATACCATCCTGTTCTCTTTTTTTTTAATATATTTTATTGATTTTTTACAGAGAAGAAAGGAGAGAGATAGAAAGTCAGAAACATCGATGAGAGAGAGAGACATCGATCAGCCGCCTCATGCACACCCCACAGTGGAGATGTGCCCACAAGCAAGGTACATGCCCCCAACCGGAATCGAACCTGGGACCTTTCAGTCTGAAAGCCGTCGCTCCATCCACTGAGCCAAACAGGTCTCGGCTCATCCTGTTCTCTCTTGGTTATATTACAACTAGAGGCCCCGGTGAATAAAAATTCATGCACTGAAGGGGGGTCCCTCAGCCCGGCCTGCCCCCTCTCACAGTCTGGGAGTCCTCAGGGGTGGGAGGCAACGCCCCCATAACACCTCTGCTGCTGCCACTGCCAGCACGCAAGTCTCCGGCCAGCCCTGGGCGGCTGGGCAGCTGGCATCTCAGGCTTGCCTGTGCCTCAGGCCAGCCCTGGGTAGCTGGAGGGCTGAGAGGATGGGGGGACTCTGGAGGCAGGTGCCTGGAGCAGCCGGACCTGCCTGGGGGAGGGCCTGGCCATACTGTGTGCCTGCCGGCTGAGTCGACTGGGCACTGCCATCTTGTGGCTGTAGGCACCGCCATCTTTGTGAGGGTGTGGTGATCCATTAGCATATTCCCTCATTATTAGATAGGATTCTCTTTCATAGAATGGATCATACTTTAAACACTTAAAAATGCCAGTTTCCTATGAAATAACCTCCCTTTGGCTTTGTAAAAGAATTACCCTCTGAGCCTGTTGTGTCTCATCTTTATTTTGTATTTAATAGTATTTTTAATTGATTTTTTTACTCTGAGATGGAAGATCTGGTCAGATCCATGTGTCAGTACTAGTACTTTTGAATCTTTCGCTGCCCATTTCCTGAGCCCTGTGTTCCGTTGATGGTTTCCTGAGACACAGCTGGACAGTTACCCTGGACACATCTCAGCCACATCCCTGCCCTCTCCCTGGCTCTCATTGAGTGTCACTGCTACAGTGAGAGGATGCCCTCCCTCTCTCCTACCCGGCCCTCTGACTGCCAAGTGGACTACCTGAAAGAGAGCCGAGCTCCAGAGTACACAGGTGGCCAATCTCTTCTCTCCCTCTGCCTGCAATGATGGGAAGATGGGAAAGGTGCCCTCGCTCATTAGTCCCTTGCTTACACTTTCTCTCCCGTTCTGTTCTGGCAGTTTGTAGTAAGTGAATGAGTATAAGGGACACAGACAGGAGAAAGAAAGAGGGAGGGAAAGAGAGAGAGTTTAGAGTGAGAAATAAATAATAGGTGTGTGCCTGATGCTTTCTGAGGCAGCCAGGGCAATACTAGCCTCAATATTTGGTTGACAAACTCTTTAGTTGTGAGCTGAAGTTAATTTTGCATAAGCTACTGGTGATATAGTGAGGATGGCCTGTTTATCACATTTTCTTAAAGTTTTATTGGCCATATAGTTAGTAAAAAAAAATTTAGTTCTGAATTCTGCTAATAAATCCTGCTTTTCAGTAATAATGCTTTTTTTTCTCCCCTCCCTTCCCTATCCTTCTTATCCCAATGTATTTTTCTCTGAATCCATAGATATAATAATGAGAAATTTAAATATACTGTTAGGAGCAACTTTCCAGATGGTGTGGTAATTACTGCATCCTATGTATGTTTTAAAGCACCCAAGTTTTATTCTATGTTTTATTTACCCAAGTCAATGTTTTATCTGACTTTTTATGTACCTAAGACAAAGCCTAACATACCTTTTCCTTAGCAATTTCTTATTTCCATATTGCTATCTTCCTTTTCCTTTCATCTGTGACTAATCTCTCTCCTGTGCCTTAACTTTAGAACTCATAATTTGACACAATAAATACTAAGGCAATTATTCCTGAGATAATCCAAATGTTCTCATTAGCAGTTCAAAAGATTTCTTGGAATAAATAACAGAGGTTATTTTTCCCAGATTCCTTTCAGGTTTTAATTAACATTCTTCTTCATAAATTACTGACAGTTCTTTAATGTCCCTGTCTTAGCTAATTTCTATTCTGACTCTTTCTGTGAATTTGACAAAATACCCCTCAGTAGAACAATTTCTCACCTTCTTAATATTTCTTGCGTATTTAATTCCTGTAGTAGTATTTGAATATGTGATGGATTCCCTCAGCTTCTTTTCTTTTCTTTTTATTCAAGCAAAAACTGCTCTCTGGTGAAAAAAATATATATATCTTAACAATAGTAGCATTTCAATTTTGTAGATGTGCCACCTTTTTGTCATAAATTGTTCCTATTTCTTCCCTAAAGAGGATATTTCACAAAATTAGCTATAACGTTTACTTCATAGGTATACGTGGGCTCAAGCTACACAAAATATATAAAACTCCTAGTACTTGCCAAAAGCTTAATGAATGCTGCTTTTGTTCTTTTTGTCTCTATACTTAATCTTTCCCCTTTACTAGTATATATGTATCTAAAGTATGGATGGGAAATTAGCAATTTTGTAGTTGGGTGTGGTTCTAACTTCATAGGTAAAACTTATAGCATGCATGTAGATGTGTGTGTCCACTTAAATAGGCAATTTTTTTTTTAAGAAATATACAGTCACCATTCAGTATCCCTAGGTTTCCCATCCAGTGATTCAACCAACTGAGGAGGGAAAACAGTGTTTTTGATCTGTGGTTGAAAGTCTGCAGATACAGAGGGTGACTGTATTCATTGTTTGTATGTCATATACATATAGAGATATAGATAGATAGATAGATAGATAGATAGATAGATATAGACATAAATGATATAGAGATAGAGAGAGATAGAGATAGAGATAGAGATAGAGATAGAGATAGAGATAGAGAGATATAGGCAGATATAGATATATAGAGATATAGATATATAGATATAGATATAGATATAGATATAGATATAGATATAGATATAGATATAGATATAGATGAGATAGAGATATAGAGATATAGAGATATAGGTAGATATATATAGAGATAGAGATAGAGATAGAGATAGAGATAGAGATAGAGATAGAGATAGAGATATATAGCTAATATGCAAAATGTCCCCTTGGAAGTTGGACCAGTAGACTGTGAGTTCAATTGCTCACTATGACATGCACTGACCACAAGGGTCAGCGTGGAATGAAGCAAGGCCCTGGCCAGTTGGCAGGGAAGGAAGGCCCCAGCCAGCAGCTGGAAGGCCCCAATCGGCCCTGATCCCTGGCCAGGCTAGGGACCTACCCTTGCACGAATTTCATGCACCAGGCCTCTAGTTTTATATAAGGGGTTTGGGCATCCACTAATTTGGGTATCCACCGAAAAGCCTGGAACTAACACCCTGAGCATAATGAAGGACAACTGTAGGTAAGTTTGGGGGGAGTCTAAATGTATTCAAGGGTTGTTGACTGCGCAGGAGTTGACATTACCCAGGCATAATGATTCAAAGGCCAACTGAATGCTTAGACAAATAGGCTAATCCAATGCAGGAGGAGGGGGCATGAGGAAGTGGACCAAAATGAGCCTTCTCATTGTCCATAATTCTCTTTTACTTAAACTTTTTAGGAAGACTTCTATATTTTTGTAGAACTTACTTGATTCATGTTAAATTAAAAAGTGAGCTTTTCTTGGAGATTTTGCTTCTGTTTCAAGACAGAAAATGTTTACTATTAAATTAAGATGAAATAGCTTTACTGCCTATTTGAAACTCATTTAAAATTGGATATACTTTAACACTGGATATTTCCTAAAATGAAACTTCATAACCATCTGGATTCAGTGCTTTCTAGCTGATATTTCTCATAGATAAATGGTTTCTTAATGACACTTTGGATCCCAAAGGATGTATTAGACTCCAAAATTATGTGTTTATATAAGAACCCAAAAGTAACCAATTTGATTTCTGCAACCTCTTTACCTAAAATTGCATTTCAAAAATTTAAGTGTATCAGAGTATTTTTCTCAGAAGTTCTTAAGTCCTGAAAAAAAATCAGTCAATATTATTGTTCTGTTATTATTACACATACAATGATGTACATTATTGTTCTCTATTGTTCTATTCTTGGCTGTTGTCTAATATGCTCTTTGTTCTTCAAATCTATTTTGCACCTCTGGAGGTTCACCAAACACTAAGGGAGCATTAATTTGCACATGTTGAGAAAAGGTAATTATCCATTAACATTTTTCTTCAAATCTTAACAAAATCAGGTGTAGAATAAAAACAAAGGGTTTTAGAATATCATCCAGGAGAATACTTTATGTTAATCCTTTCTACAATGCCTTTTTATATAAATACTAGAGGCCCAGTACATAAAAATTCATATGCTAGGGGGTCCCTCAGCCCAGCCTGCAACCTCTCACAGTCTGGAAGCCCTCAGGAGAGGCCCTACCAAGGTGACCAGCCAATCAGGAGAAGGCACTACCCCCATGACCCTACTGCTGCTGCCACTGCCGGCCACCACAGCTGCTGGCCCTCCTTGGCCTCACAGTTGCTGCGGCTTTGTCCAGAAGGATGTCTGGAAGACATCCATTCTATCCAGTCTAATTAGCATATTACCCTTTTATTAGTACAGTGGTACCTCGAGATATGAGTTTAATTCATTCCGTAACCTTGAGGCATGGGAAACTATGAGACGCTCGAGTTGCGGTAAACTGGTGGGTCGTGTGCAGGCGGCCGATCCGTGCGATGACTCCTATCTCAAATGTTGCTCGTATTTCAAAGCAAAAATCGCTCGCTCGACGGCTCGTATCTCAAAAATCTCGTATGTTAGGGCACTTGTATCTCAAGGTACCACTGTATAGATATATTTAAATATTGATGTTACCTAAAGAATAATAACTAAGATACCGCTACAAATATGTGCTATAAATATATGTATGCTAGAGGCCCAGTGCACGAAATTTGTGTGTGGGGGGACCCTCAGTCCGGCCTGCACCCTCTCCAATCAGGGACCCCTCAGGGAATGTCTGACTGCCAGTTTGTGCCCTCACTTTTAACAGATGACATGCTTAAACCCATTGAAGTTAGTAGTTATTCAAAGTGTGTATACATTTTGGGGGGACACCTGTATATCTCTTGTCTGCTGTGAAAGAAACCAATGGTGGATTTGGAACCCCACTCCACTTTCCATCTTCACAGGCAGTGGGAGAATCCATGTTTCTCTCATGAACTCAGAAAAGCATATCTATCACCACCTCCCAGCAGGAGTGCATTAGGCTCCAGGCGAGCAAGGCTCAGTCAGGGCAGCCTTCGCTCGTGGGTGCCATCACCCAAAGTGCACATTCCTCTTCTGCTGTCTCCCCAACTATAGCACCGTTTCACTGAGAGGACAGAACGCCTCACCTCCTCTGGGTTCCTGATCTTGAACGCTGACCAAAGGCACCTCAGCGATGGCCGCCTATGCCCACCAGGTGTGTCTGTCCGCACCTGCTCCTGCCTCAGCACCTGCCTCAGCCCCATGGAGGTGATCTCGTCACTGCACTGGCCCCCACAGGAACATGGTATCACCACTCTGCCCTCTCATAGTCATCTCACAGGTGCCCACCCTCAGCACCCAGAACACCCAGACACTCCCCAAAGGATGTGACCGTGCCAGAGGGGATGTGCACATGTCCTGTAGGGGATGTAAGGTTGCTGGGGTTGATGGAAGTGCGGTGAAGGGGCGGTGGGGAACTTGCACATGCCATGGTCCAGGACTGTTGCAGGCACACGTGGGTGACAGCACACTGGGGGACGTTCGCACACCGCGGCAGAGGAGAGGATGCACACACTGGAGGCCTGCAGCAGCACAAATCCACAAACCCCCATGGCGCAGCCAGGAGGACGTCAATCTGGCCCACCACGGTGGCTGGCCCTGCGATCGCACACCTTCTGGGACAGGAGGTGGGACTCACAGTGATCGCACACCTTCTGGGACAGGAGGTGGGACTTGCACAGCCACTCCTCAACACTGATGGCCTGCAGGCTCTGCTTGGTGCGCTTATGGCTACTACCGGCACCATGTGGAGAGTACAGGCGACCCTTCCCCAGCCTGCCTCCCCTGCCCAGAGGCTCTCCGCATACACTGCTCATAGTCCTGGGGCAGCCTGGGCGGGGCAGGACGCCTGCACGCATTGCCCACTGGCCCAGAGTGCACTGCCCACTGGCCGCTTTGCACCTGAGTGTGCTGCTCACCAGCCCGGAGCGTGCTGCCCAAAGTGACAAAGGCAGGCTGTCTCACTCCACCCACCAGCTGCTCCATGCTCTACCCACAGGCCCTCCAAGGGCAGGGTAGAGCAGAATGCCTGTATCATCACCGTGATGACAATGCAAGCATCCTGGCCCGGCCACCACCATCTTTGTTGCAGAGTAACCCTCAATTTGCATATTCCCACCTTATTGGCTGTAAGCACCACCATCTTTGTTGCAGAGTTATAGTCAATTTGCATATTCCTTATGTACTAGATAGCATATGGGTATGCAGAATGCCCCAATTCCATAATTTCCCTCCCTCTCTAGCTTATATTTTGATAAATGGAAGAGTGAATTAGATTATTTCAGGTAATTACTTTGAACACAGATGAACCTCAGAGTGTAAGCCTCTACAAATAGGGCCCCTGAACATCTCTTTCTTGATGTAAAAAGGTTAGAAAATAATACCTATTCGCAGCTATTTTTGAACTTTGGATATACAAAAAGTCCTTGTGGCACTGAACAGCCATTCCACTCTTTTTTAAAAACATGTTTTTATTGGTTTCAAAGAGAGGAAGGAAGAGAGAGGGAGAAATACAAACATCAATGAGAGATAATCAATGACTGGCTGCCTCTTACACACTCCCTACTGGAGATCAGAGTGGCATGTGCCCTGGTCAGAAATCAACTGCCACCTCCTGGTTCTTGGGTCCACACTCAGATACTAAGCCACACTGGCTGGGCCATTCCACACTTTTAAAACATCTTTCAGAGTTTCTCCTTCTGTTGTGCACAATTACACAAAACAATTTCATCATCCAAAACACGAAGGTAATCGGAAAGTAAAGAAAATAGAAAAGTAAACCCTGATCCTCAAGACATGATATTTAAAGGGCAGTAGAAGAGAATAAATTAGAAGTGACATCAAGCTCTGCTAGACCAACCTTCAAGAATATCCATCGATATTTAATTTAAACTTTAAGACTTCTAAGACTCCAGTAGGATCTCTTCAGTTTCTAGGAATCAAAACTGAACTTGAGCAACAATGGAAAATGTATTGGTTCCCAGAAGCTAAGGTTCAAGAACATTAGAAAACACATATACAAATTAAGGGCCCTGATATAAACAATGCCCCCCCCTCCCCAGCTTAGCGTTCCCCACAAGACTGGAATATGTCTGCGGCTGATGTTGGGTTTTACCCTCAGACCAGAGCACCAAGTCTGATTAATGAGATCCTTTGGAAGAGCTCTTTGACCTACTTGGATGAAGTGCCCTTCCTTGGACCAAAAATCACTGCAGGCAGGTGAATGGAGTAGTATGATTGGCATGCTCTGGACTAAGTTAAGAAGGTCTTGTGCTAGACAGCTACAACCAAAGCCACATAGCTGGGGAGTGGGGTTATTGGACAGAAAGGAAGGAGGAGGAATGTAGATGGAGAGAGAGAAATGGCCGACAAGTTACTTTTTCTAGAAGGAAATGCTTTTTCTAGAAGAAAATAGTCTGGAGTAAAAAACAATCTCAGCATTGTCAACTTCAGCATGTTATGCATTAATGTCTAATTTATATAATCAAAATACCAAAAAAAATATGAAAACAAGAAAAAATTAAAAATATTATATTGAGCGTATGAATCCAGGCATGTAATATAGGAGATACTTGGGAAAAAATTGAGTCTGCACATTGGCAGTAGCATGAGCAAAATGATTAGAAAGTTGTTTCTATTTAAAAATGGGGGGAACACTTATGCCAAAATTTCTAAACGCTTCTATTTAGAACATTGTTGGCGTGAGTGAAGTGATGATTGAAGAGCCTTAAATATCCAGAGATTCTTCCTAAAATGTCTTTTTTTGTGTTTCTGGTAAATGTCCCAGTTTGAGGCACTGGCATTTCCCAGAGTGCTAAAGTCTTCCAAATCTCATTCAAAATTAGCATCATCCACCAGGAAACATGTACAAGCGTGTTGATGCTTAGTGTTCATCAATTCTTCAATATTTGAATGTGAAATGCCAGGAGAGCAACAACTTGGTTTCGGAACTTCCTGATCAGTAGCCAAGGCTACTGCCAAAAGCGCTGTACTCCCGATTCCCATCCCATGCACAGCTTCACACATGAGCATCCTTTTGAGAATTCGCTTGGGATTATCCGCTGCGTGCTCTGGGGTTGCGTGACCCCCTGAGACAGGTGCTGTCCTGAACACATGTGGCTTCTGTTTGCTGGGTTGGGGCCCAGACTTACAGAGGGAGGGGGGCTTGGCAGAGAGGTGCTCTCCGTAGGCAGGGACCTGTGACTCCTCCTGTGTGAAACCTAGCGCGCCCTCCCGCAGGAGAAGAAAGAAACACTCAAGCACATCAGCGTTGACCCATTTGGTGACTCTCCAGGGCTGTGTTGAGATTGGGCCCTAAACTGTAAAAATATACTATGAACAACTATCTGACCACAAGCTGGACAATGTAGATGAAATGGAGAAATTCCTACAAAAACGCAACTTCCCAACACTGAATTGGAAAGAATTAGAGAACTCGAATAGGCCAATACAGTGGTACCTCGAGATACGAGTGCCCTAACATACGAGATTTTTGAGATACGAGCCATTGAGCGAGAGATTTTTGCTTTGAAATACGAGCAACACTTGAGATAGGGGTAATCGCACGATCGGCCGGCTGCACACGACCCACCAGTTTACCGCGACTTGAGCGTCTCATAGTTTCCCACGCCTCAAGGTTACGGAATGAATTAAACTCATATCTCAAGGTACCACAGTAACTACTGATGAGATAGAAGCAGTCACTAAAAGAACTCCCAGCAAGCAGAAGCCTAGGTCCAGAGGGCTTCATGGAGGCGTTTTACCAAACATTCAAAGAAGAACTAACACCTATCCTCCTCATGTGATTCCAAACACTCCAAGGGGAAGGAACACTCCCAGGCTCCTTTTATGAGGCCAGCATTACCCTGATTCCAAAACCAGATAAAGACATTACGAATAAAGAGAATTACAGGCCGGGATCTCTTATGAACATAGATGCTAACATCTTCAACAAAATTCTAGCAAATCAGACCCAGCAATATATTAAAAAGATCATAGGTCATGACCAAGTGGGTTGAGATGCCATCAGGAGTTCTGCAGGGGACAATCAGAGTGGCCATTCACAGAACTGAGAAGGCGGATTTGAACCTGCAGAGCTAATAGGCTTTCAGCCACCTTGTCGCTTTTATTAAATGTGATTTTTGTTCATAGCAAAATCGGGCCATGTGATTAATAATCCAAGGACCCCGGGGTGATTTTCCTGTGAGCGCCGACATTCAGGCCTTAATTCAATGCCTCCATTGTGGAAGCTGGCATGTGGAATGAGGGGTGTCTACAATTCTGGGGGAGCATTGACTTCTCCAAAAAATTTCAGGAAGACTACCTTCCCCCCTACTTATTCTTAATCAGTTTTTTTTAATATATTTTATTGATTTTTCACAGAGAGGAAGGGAGAGGGATAGAAAGTCAGAAACATCAATGAGAGAGAGACATCGATCAGCCGCCTCCTGCACGCCCCCCACTGGGGATGTGCCCGCAAGCAAGGTACATGCCCCTGACCAGAATCAAACCTGGGACCTTTCAGTCCTCAGGACAACGCTCTATCCACTGAGCCAAACCAGTCTCGGCTCTTAATCAGTTTTTGATGAGATATATTTGCTGGACTGGGTTGACAGTATTCCCAAAAGAGTGTCCCCCAAAATTGACATCTACCCAGAAACTCAGAAGATGGCTCTATCTGGAAATTGGCACATGCAGGTGTAATCAAGTTAAAATAAGGGGGTCCTGATCCCTTAAGGCTGGTGTCCTTTGAAGAGGAGGGAAATTGGGGTGCAGAGAGGAAAAGGCTAGGGAGACTGGGGTAATGTTACCACCCCCCAGGGAAGCCATGAATGGCCCCACACTGGAAGCTAGGGAGCAGAATTCTTCTGTAGAGACTTCAGAGGAAGCAGGGGGAAACCCACACCCTGGTTTAAGCCTTCTGGCCTCCAGAGCTGAGTGAGAATACATTTCTGTTACTGTAAGCCCCCCAGTTTGCGGTGCTTTGCACTGGCAGCCCTGGGAAACTAATACAACTGCATAAAATAAAATGCACAGCTTTTACGTGTGCAGTCCAATGAGTTCTGACAAACTTTACACCATGTAAGCGTCACCACAATTGAGATATAGAATGTTCCTATGAGCCTAAAGAGTTTCTGTTTGCTCTGTCCCAGTCTATCCCTCCCCGCCCCCCAACACACACAGACTCAGAAAGCTACACACACACACACAAACACACACACACACACACACAAAGACTCAGAATGGCTGCATTCTGAGATTAGGTTTATTATAGGATATCATATAAGTGGAAAGCACATACCCGTATTTTCTGGCATATAAGACCACTTTTTAACCCAGGAAACTCTCCTCAAAAGTCAGGTCTTCTTATACGTCAGTTGTCGTCTTACAGGACGGGTATATCCCAAATTCTATATTTTAACTGGAAAAGTTGGGGGTCGTCTTATATGCCCAGTCGTCTTATATGCCAGAAAATATGAGTAGTACTTTTTTTGTGTCATTCATTGAGCACAATGACTTTGAGGTCCAATCGATTGGATATATCAGTAGTTTGTTCTTATTGCTGAGTAGTATGACATTAAAAGGAAATATCACGATTTGTTTATCTTTGCACCTGCTGTTGAATATTTGGATACTTTCCAGTATGGGCTATTATGAAGAAAGCTGCTGTAATCCTTTGAACACAAGGCTTTGTGTGGACATATGTTTTCGTTTCTCTTACAAAGTACCTAGGAATGTAAGCTCATATGGGTCAAATGGTACTTATATGTTTAAGTTTATAAGAAACTGCCAGATTGTTTTCCAAAATGGTTATACTCTTTTATTATTTTTTAAATATATTTTTTATTGATTTCAGAGAGGAAGGGAGAAGGAGAGAGAGATAGAAACATCAATGATGAGAGAGAATCATTGATCGGCTGCCTCCTGTACACCCCACACTGGGGATCGAGCCTGTAACCCAGGCATTTGCCCGGACCAGGAATTGAACCCTGACCTCCTGGCTCTTAGGTCAATGCTCAACCAACTCAGCCACATCAGTGGGACTCTTTTATATTCCCACCAGCAGTGTGTGCGAATTCTGGTTGTTCTACCTCTTTACTGATACTTGATACTGTCCGCCTCTTTAATTTTAGCCATTCCATCAAGAATAAATGGGGCCGAGACCAGTTTGGCTCAGTGGATAGAGCGTCGGCCTGCAGACTGAAAGGTCCTGGGTTTGATTCCGGTTGGGGGCATGTACCTTGCTTGCGGACACATCTCCACAGTGGGGCGTGCAGGAGGCGGCTGATCGATGTCTCTCTCTCATCGATGTTTCTGACTTTCTCTCTCCCTTCTTCTCTGTAAAAAAATCAATAAAAAATATATTTTAAAAAAAAAGAATAAATGGGGGTAGGCTGTTAGTCGATGTGATTTCTTCTTAAAAAGTCAGTAAACTGGTTACAATTTCTTTTGCTGTTTTATGGACTTTAAGCAAAATGGTTCACACTTACAGACAGGTAACCTGGTTTCATCTTATAAGACAACTCTATAGCTGAGAAGTTTCTAGTCAATGTACACACTCATCCATCTTTTCTATGGTGCATGACACT
This sequence comes from Lasiurus borealis, assembly GCA_004026805.1. Classification (NCBI taxonomy): domain Eukaryota; kingdom Metazoa; phylum Chordata; class Mammalia; order Chiroptera; family Vespertilionidae; genus Lasiurus; species Lasiurus borealis. Next base: position 17,188 of record PVJN01029587.1, read on the forward strand.
ATTTTCTCTAAGCTAATATTCCCATGACATATTTGTGAAACATAAAGGGAAACCAATCTACACCCTCATGTCAAAAACCAATACACAATATGGACACACTTACTAGGTTCAGAGAGTAATTAGCAGTAACAAGTCCAAAGTCATCTACTTAGGAAATGAGGTTGAGATATTCAATGGCAATAACAGTCAGCAAAAAGCATAGAAGTTACAGTGCAAGATAGCAATTTCTTTTCCATCTCATTGGAGTGTAGTTCCAAGCAGGGTATGATTATAGACTAAATGTCCCGCCAAATACAGATGAATATAATGAATATCTAGGTACTTCTGGAAATAGCTACATAAAAATTCCAGTGTGAGAGGGAATAAAAAGTTTATTCTATTAGAGCAAAATAATCTGTTTCCAAATCCTGAATTGCATAGAATCATGTAGTTATTCTGACATCTGTGCCCACATGGCATTAAATACCCTCTGGCGAAAATTTTCTCTGCCCATGTTCTTCTGACAAGGTGCTGTTTCATCACTCTGGTAACTTATATTAAGCAGTAATATAAAGCTTGTGTTTTCCTACGTGTTAAACTAGATTACTGCCCTGTTATGTTATCATAAAGTTATTTTCATCTTTAATACAGAAAGTCTATAGTTAACATATAAAATCTGTGTAATTTTAGAATGTATCTGGGCAGGAGGAAGATCCCAAAAAAAACTGCCTTTGTAATTGAGATGTTCTTCCCTGCCTGTGGATAAATTTTCGAAGATTACATAAAGAAGAAAATGTGTCTTTTGAAAATAAATATTACCTAACTTATGGGGATGTTTTCTTACTATTATTCTCTCTGATAATATTTTTCTTCTGCCTCTGTCCTTTCCATTACCAGGTGATGCAATGTACATCAGTTTTGAAGTTGCAAGACAGGATTTGGAAATAGGTATGAAAACATGGGTTGAAGTAAGACGGTTGTTATGTACCAATTAAGCTTTTCAGTTATTTATTTATTTACTTACTTACTTATTTACTTATTACTTATTTACTTTTCCAGCAATTTCACTTCTGTTGCTGACCAGGTGTGCGGAAAGCTTGGCTCTCTCTGTGGTGGTAAGCCATCTTGGTTGGGTTAATTTGCATACTTGCTCTGATTGGCTTGTGGGCATGGCTGGTGGGCATGGCTGGTAGGTGTAGTGGAGGTATGGTCAATTTGCATATTACTCTTTTATTAGATAGGATATATATGTTAAAGGTACTTCTGAAGTACTTAAAATCAACAGTCCCTTAAAATAACCTAAACAGTTGCCCTGCAATCTTAATTGTACAATTAATTTGTTTAGATATCATTTGATTTCAAATGCATTTGATATGAAATGTACTAGTAGTGTAAATTATTCTTATAATTTAAATGACATCCTCCATACCAATACACAATAGTTCCAGATTTCAAAATATAAAGTCAAAATTAAAGAATCTCAAGGTGCCTGCCAGTGTAGCTCTGAGGCTGAAAATCCACCTATGAACCCAGCTAGTCAAAGTTCAGGGCACATGCCTGGGTTGGGGGCTCAATCCCCAGTGTGGGGTATGCAGGAGGCAGCCAATCAACGATCCTCTGTCATCATTAATATTTCTATCTCTCTCTCCCTCTCCTTTCTTCTCCAAAAATCAATAAAAGTATATTTTAAAAATAAATAAATAGGCTCAAGGTGATTCTGATTGTTCTTGACATTTCCGCCTAAGTTGTATGGAGACAGTTACTTTGTTAGCAGATAGACCCCCGAGTCTGAGGGAGAGGGCTAGCCCCTCTTTGGCCTTTGTCAATGTTATAAGAAAGATTTGGGACAAGTGACAGCCAAGTAGCATTATAGCAAAGCAAGCAAATTTATTAAAGAAACAAGGCAAGCAAATGTATTAAAAATATGCTTTGCATATAGCACACGTGGGACAGTCAGCTAATCTGAGTACCCTACCTGGGGGAAGTTTAAGGATTTTATACTTTTCTGTCCAGAGGTTTCAAGGCTCTTCTGCTGGATATCTTGGGCAATAGACTATATTTCAACGCCCCCCTTTTTGCTTTGTTGTGGCTTTTCCAAAAATTTATGGGAATATCTGGCAATTTTACCTTGGCAAATCCCAAGACTGCTGATTTCTTTGTTCAGTGAGTAACATAAAACTCTAAAACTCGCCCCTTTTTCCTCCCCACTTCCCTCCTCCTGCCCTAATATCCCCTAAGTGAAACTTTTTCTTGGGTTTAGCTAAGGTCTTTCTTCTCGATTTTTCCAGGCCAGGGTGATTCAAGTTTTATCTTCTCTGATTAAGAAGGAGAGGTATTAACCATTTACTTTCAACTTTCCTTGTTTGGGAAAAATGAGGTCTTGGAATTTCCAAGCCAGCTGCAAGCTCCCCAAACTATTTGGCCTTGTTTGATTTTCTTGTCTCCCCATTTTCCCTTCCACCTGCCCAGGAATTTTCCTAGCTCCTTAGCATCCTGCCCCCATGTGAGGCAATTGTCTATTCAGAAACGCTGACTTAACGGTTTCCAGACTCAGGAATCACCATTCCCTCGGAAGGTTCCTTTTTACATATTGTCAATAACTCATTCAATCGACAGCTGGGATATTGGAAAAGAATGTGGGTTTGTTAACAGCGATCAGCTGAAATACCTCCTCCATTGCCAGGAAGCGGTGAGATCTTAAGCCAGGTCTGGAACTACCCTAAGCTTCTGTTTTTTTCCCCTCTCTAATGGAAATCAAAATGCAGAAATGATGGTAAGGGATGACTAGACATGACTATAAAACCCCTGGCATGATAAATGGTAGATAATAGGTATTCGATGAGTGGTAGCTAACACTCTTTCCGGGTTGTTGGTTTTGGGGTTATATCACGGAATACAAATAAGAAAACAAAAAACAGAAGGAGAATCGTGATGCTGTCCTGCAGAGACACTGAATACGCCATTGCAATAGTTGCTGTAAACCGGGAAAGAGCTTCTGCGGAGGGTACAAATTTGTCCGCATGAATAAAAACGAAAATGTTATGCTTTCTGGTCATTAGAAAAATAAAACATGAGACGGCTGGGTTGCCACAGAGCAGACAGACCTGACCCACCTCCAGTGCATCCGTCAGTCTGATTTCAGGAGACGGTAAAAAGCACCAGCTCGTTGTCATCTTTATCCACGGCCCTGATTTACTCAAAAAAATTTGCATCATTCAGCCGCATGAATGTCTGAGATGAATACAATTTATTAGGCCCGGGGAGAAATGCTATCTTTTTTATAGAAAGTATAATATCCCCTCTTGACCAATAAAACACGGGCCCATGATAAATTTATTAGAAAACCACCATTTTAAATTCAGATTAACGTCTCCGCACCCGCTATTTATCATGAGGTAGTTTACTCCTCCATCATGTCTCTGTGTTTAAATGTAATATAATAGGAACAGCTTTCATTAATCCCCTCTGACATCCTCCAATAAAATGTCCGAGGGCTCTGGGACAGAGGGAGAGAGACTCGGTAGTTTAGAACTCACTCTGAGGTCTATCCTGGAAGGATCATTTAAAGATAATGTCAGCAAAATAGAACATTTGTGCAAGATAATGGTCACCTGCTCTTAGATTAATGTGGAGATAAAGACAGAATTATTTTCAAACGCACACATACCAAAAAAAGGCAAAGCAGGGATGTTTATTTTCAAAGTGGAGGAGAGAAACATTCTCCTGTTACTCTGAGAAGGCTTTCTCTACCACCCACACCTTATTTATTTTTCATACATTTTCTGGATAACTCAAATAAGCTCTCTTTGTCAACTTGATCTCTGGGAATTGTCCTGTTTGATTTATGAAGTAGTTCATCAGCTTTGGTGTATCACCGAGGAACTTAAGATAGACATTTTGATGGTCCTTCTGTTAAGTCAACCTGGTGAGGCTACAGTTCCTAGTCTTTCAATCAAACACCAATCTGGGTGTGGCTGTGAAGGAATTCTGCGGATGTGACTGAAGTTTATAACTGGTTGATGGTAAGAAGGAGGGGTCTGATACAATCAATGAAGAGGCCTTAAGAACGGAGCTGAGGCTCCGAGAAGAGGAAGGCATTCTGCTGTGGACAGCAGGAGGGAGTAAACTCCCCCATCATCCGGGAAACCAAAGGAGCGAGGCTCACATTCACGTGGTTAAATACGTTATTGGGACTCCCACAGAACAACTTCAATTAAAAAAAAATAAAGTTGCCAAAACCGGTTTGGCTCAGTGGATAGAGCGTCAGCCTGGGGACTGACGGGTTCCAGGTTCGATTCCAGTCAAGGGCATGTATCCTGGTTGCGGGCACATCCCCAGTAGGGGGTATGCAGGAAGTGGCTGATCAATGTCTCTCTCGCATCAATGTTTCTAACTCTCTATCCCTCTCCCTTCCTCTCTGTAAAAAAATCAATAAAACATATTAAAAAAAAAAAAGTTAAAAACTAGCCATCCATTTCTCTCTCCCCATCCTGCCTTAGCCTGGCTTTTTCACAACCTTAACCTTTAGTTCTAACTTGGAGAATTTTTAGAAAAAGATCAAAGAAATTCAGCCTCTGATAACAACAGGGGTGTCTGGTCTGGAATTCCAAGGGAACTCACCCAAGTTCTCCCAGTGCCAACTAAGGCCCCCGCTGGCACCTAGCATGGACCTTGGTCTACAAGGCGGTTGTGGGTGGGCTCCTCTCTGGTCTGAATATCCCAGCACCTGAGACACTGGGCAGAGCCTCATGAGAGAAAGTCCAATCTTGGGTCACCAAAATGGCACTGGAAATGGGATCTGGCCCTTCTGGGAGAAAGACTTGTGGGGTTTAGAAGGTGTACCCACCCCCATATGTTTTTTTCTGAGTAGAATACAACAACATGAAATCTTGCATAATAAGAAGAGGTTGTATTCTATTTCAAAACAGAAACAAAAAACCACTCCAAACTAAATAAATGAGTCCTCTCAAAAAGATAGGGCATTCGCATTAGAATCTTACCTCACACTAACCAGAACAGCAAAAGACCTTCACCTTCAGTCTACAAGGTACAAAGCCCAAACAGCAGAGACAGGGGATTCCCTGCGTTCATACAATGAAGAGCAATCTCAGCCCCCAACAGATAAGAAAGCAAGCGAAGAATATCTGTAACCAAAGTTACATTACAGGCGGCCGAGAACTCTCCCTAGCTGAGTGTTTCAAGCTGCTGATGCTTTGAGAGGGAGAGCGGGCGGGATCCCCATTGGGCTTCTGGTATTGGGACTCTAAATATCTGACGAGGAAATAAGCATCACGTGGGAGGTGATCTGAACCAGGTGCTCAGAATATCTGCTTACTCCTGAGGCTTTAGTTGGGTTTTACGACTCTTGAAGGCGTCGTGATTTTTCTGAGGCACTGGTGGTCTAGAAAGAATTCAGAGGTGAGACCTGTGCCTTCATTCTCCACACGGACCTTCTCAAGTCTGTTGTGAAAGCTCACCTGTGAAGTCCACCTAGAAAGCCACTTAAAATGATTAAAACACCGAGACCGGTTAGGCTCAGTGGATAGAGCATCGGTCTGAGGACTGAAAGGTCCCAGGTTCGATTCTGGTCAGGGGCATGTACCTTGGTTGCGGGCACATCCCCGGTGGGGGGTGTGCAGGAGGCAGCTGATCGATGTCTCTCTCTCTCATAGATGTTTCTAACTCTCTATCCCTCTTCCTTCCACTGTGTAAAAAAATCAATAAAATATATTTTTTTAAATAAATAAAATGATTAAACCAACGATGCTGAGGTGAATTTATGATCTTCCTGGTTCCCTTCCAGCACCTTCTTGTTGATTTGGAGATAACAAATAGTAACTGATCGCAAGATGCAACAACCTCCCACTTCTCTGTCTTCCCCTCCTCTCTTTTCTCCCTCCTTCCCTACACTTGACTTCTCATTCAAGAATGTGGAAGACAGGAAATAATACCACCACCTGCCAGGGGTGACATCTAGGAGAAATGGGGCTGGAATTAAAATGCTTAGCAGTGGTTGCCATGGTGAATGGCTATCTCACCTTTTTTTTTTAATCCTTTCCAAAACAGGAGCATTATTTTACAACCCATTTGCAAAGGCTTGGGAAACATTAAGTAGTTGCTGAAAGTACACGTGATCAAGTGTCACACCTGAAGCTCTGATGATGGCTGCTGGAAGAGACAGTAAAAAAAAAAGTGCAAAGAGAATTTCTGTGGAGGTGACAACCTTGTGCAGGAATTTGGAGAATGAGTAGGTAGACGGGTGGCAGAAGACAAAAGATCAAATACATTAAAGGCTCCATTTCTTCCCTCTAGACTGCTGTCTGATTGAAATTGTCATCACCACCACGATACGGTGATGGAAGACACCGTCTTAAAGTGGCTTGCGTAAGTGTAATACGTTTTTTAAAAAGCAACTGGAAATATGCCTCTTTCAAGGTCAATTGGGAGAAGAGAAAGCAAGTTCATGAAGTATATTCAAAATGAAAAATAATATATGTAATCAGCTAAGTGGAAGAATTCAAGTTATTATTTTTGTAACAAGATAGTAATCTCACAATAAATAAGATGGTTTGGCAAAAACAAAACAAAACACAACAACCATGAGGCTTGCTTTTAGAAAGACAAAATGTTTAAAGTGGGGGCTATAAACTGGGGACCATGTGCTGGGCTTGGAGAGGTCTATGAAATCCTGAAAATATTATGCAAAATTCTAAAAAAATATTACGCACTCCCCATCCCCTTGAACAATGTGCCTAGCAGAATACTGCTTAGATAAGTCTGCTCTAATTGCATTCTACATCAGCATTTCTCCTTTATAAAGTCTAGGAAACTAAGGCCCAAATGAGTGAAGTCATTTACTTGTCACAGCTAATAAGTAACTACTTCTGAATGACCCCCGTCAGCTCTGTTGTCCAGTTGGTATTCTAGAATCTTCTATCCATGACTTTCTGCTGCTTGTCACTGTATTAATTTCTCAGGACTGCTATCATGAAGCACCACATCATAAGTCACTTAAAACAAGAATTCTTCTTCCACAATTCTAGAGGCCAGAAGTCTGAAATCAAGATATTAGCAGGGTCATATTCTCTGGGAGGCTCTGGGTAGAATCCTTCCTTGCTCCTGGTGGTAGCCATAAATCCTTGGTAGCCCTTGGCTTGCAGCCATATCTTTCCAATCTATCACACATTGCATTCCCCCTTTGTGTCTCTGTCTTCACATGGCATTGTCTTGTTCATATAAGGACAACGGTCATTATGGATTAGGATTCACTCTGAGGACCTTATCTTAACTTGATGACATCTGCAAAGCTATGCAAAATAAGATACTGCAGTCGATCATCAGCTTCTCTTTTGGGGTAACTTATAAGAGCAATCTATTTCTCTCCATCCCCCTTCCTAAAATAGCTGCTCTTCTCTAGCCTGGTAAAGCTATCATTCCAAAAATAATTTAATGCACCCTACTCAAACTTCTTCCATCAAGGTTCAGGTCAGTCAGTTCACTAAGTCATCAGCAAACTGTCCTCAATTCTAAGGAAAGGTAAGATGCTATTGCTCTACATTCTGAACTTTAGCCCAATTTAGAGAGCTGAGCCGCTCCATGTGCTCTGCCCTGTTGACTGAATCATTGGTAACCCGTCTCTTGGACCCACACCCATCTGTCATCAATAAAGAACAATATTTTTTTCTGGATTCTTTATGAGTATATCTTCTGAAGAAAAGTCACAGCCTTCCTGAAGGAAAGATATATTATACCCATTGCTTTTTTTCTAATCTGCAAAGCTGGTCACTCCATCATAAAAGAAGATTTGAGAGGTCTAACGTTATCTCTGCTTCCTCTGGCTGAGTTGACTATTACCCAACCTTTGTCAATTTGGGAATGCAAAGGGTAAAAACACACACAAAAAAAACAATATTTTTCTTAAAATGGAAGGCTGCCCAAATTTTAGGTGCTATTTCCTTATTAGATAGCTATTCTGACCGTTTTAGATAAATGGGTGTTTTTAGCAATGTTGGGCTTGATAAGAAACGACAAATCTCAGACCGGCCTGACCCACAGAAAACGAACTATCATTTTAGTTTATTTCTTCCTTAAATTCTCTGGAAACTCTCTAGAGACCATTTCTTAAAATGCACCACAGAAACGAATATAAAGATAGGATGCTAAAACTTGGAAAATATACTGCATTTGCTACAACATGAATGACCTTAAGAACATTATGCTTAGTGAGGTAAATCAGTCGGGAAAAGCTAAGAACCATGTGACTTCATTCATATGTGAGATATAAAACTGAAATACAAACAGCAGTGAGGTGGTTGCCAAAGGAATGGGGTAGGAGAAGAGAGTCCTAATATATGGTGACGGGAGAAGATTGGACTTTGGGTGGTGGTTACACGGTGCAATATACAGACATTGAAACACAGAAACCCACACAGGAAACCTATATGATCATGTCAACCCATGTCACTCCAATACTTTTAATTTTTTTAAAAGAGAAGACATAACAAGTAGTGTACACTGAATAAGTAAATTGCTTACCTGCTTTTAACACTATTTATACACTTCGAGGTTATAACATAAAAGTTGTATATTGATATATTAGCTAGCTTTAAGATTGAGAAGGAGCCCTAACTGGCTTGGCTCAGTGGATAGAACATCAGCCTGCGGACTGAAGGGAACCAGGTTCGATTCCAGCCAAGGGACCATGCCTGGGTTGTGGGCTCGATCCCCAGTGGGGGGGGGGGGGAGTGCAATCAATGATTCTCTTTCATCATTGATATTTCTATCTCTCCTTCTCCCTTCCTCTCTGAAATCAATAAAGAAATATATTTTTTTAAAAAGATTGATAAGGAAACTCACTCTTAGGTTGAATGAGATTATTCCTTTTTTTTACCTACAGCTGGTTTTGATATTGCACCCACACTGTGTTAGTGAATTCAGGAAGGACATAATTTTATTCACTACCTTTCACTACCCACAAGTTACCCTAAAATCTCGAGTTGTCTAGGGGGACATTAGTAGCTTGTCACTGAGTGTGATACTTGCCTGTGCACATGGCACCGTATAAAGGGATCCTGCCAAATCTGGTTTGAAAAGTCGTCTAAACTATTTAATTTCACCTTGGCAACCTCTCTT
>PVJN01029588.1:0-26329 GCA_004026805.1 Lasiurus borealis
ACAATGAAGGCTGCTTGAAAGGAACCTCCTGTTTAAAGGAAAACGTGGAAGTCACTGGGCCTCCATGGCAACACAAAATTTTCATACTCTCCAGCCAAAGGGCAAGAAAGGCAAAAGGTCAGGGTGGGTTTGAATTCAAAATGAGCAAAGGTGGCATGTGCAGACCTGGCAAGTTTAACAGGTCAAAGTCAAGGCCCTGAATGGAAAGGAGAATCCTGAGAATGAGACAGGATCATCTGGGAAACCTTTTGCTCCTCATATTTCCCTGAGTTCTTAGGGGCCTGCAGAAATGATCACTTCAAAGACTATTCTCTCTCTCTCTCTCTCTCTCTCTCTCTCTTTCTCTCTCTCTCTCTCGTGTGTGTGTGTGTGTGTGTGTGTGTGTGTGTGTGTGTGTGTGTGTACTAGGAGCCCAGCTTGAAATTGGAAATGGTGCGGTGCGGCCTACCCTCAAGTTGCCAGTCAGGCCCAGCCTCCCTCTCTGACTAGGCCCTCCTCCAGCACAGGCATGTGGAGTCCCTGCCGCCCCACCCCTAATGCTCGCTGTGTGTGCAACCTCCTCCTGTCCAGTCAACCCATCTAATTAGTATATTTCTCTATTTTATAGATATGTCTTTTATACACACAAATATAAGATGTCAACTTCATGTAATCAGAGATTAATTTTATTTATTGCTAATTCCCAGCATTTAAAACAGTATCTAGTACATAGTAGGCAGTATTTTTTGAATAAATGAATAAGTGAGTGAATGAAGAATAAGTAAATAAATGAAGAATAAAAAGACATTGGAAGAGGCAAGGACAAAAAGAAGAAAGCATTTATACATCAAGAAAAGACTGGAGGAGAGAATCCAAGATGGCAGCATAGGTAAACACCTACACTGCTGCCTCACACAACAATTTCAAAACTACAACTAAAAGACAGAACGGACATCATCCAGAACCACAGGAAAGCTGGTTGAGTGTAAATTCTATAGCTAGAAGGAAAGAGAGGGGCTCACAGAAACCCAGAGGAGCTGCAAAAAGCTGAGGTACGGAGACACGAGCGCTGAGATAGCGAGTGCCAGAGTACCTGGCTGGCTTTCTCTGGTGGGAGGGAAACGTAGACTCCCAACGGCATTGAACCCCTTATCTTATGATACTAAACCCCAGACCAGCTGAAACTCATACGAGGGGAGTTTGAACTGTGAAAAGGGAGAGGTATATGGAAATTTAGGGGAGTTGCAAAAGATCAGAGGTCTGTTGGCGCGCAGAGGACAGATTGCTGATTGTGCCCCTGGATTTCATAAGTGGGCGGGAGACAGACCCTCCCAACTGTGCCACTTCTGATTCCACTAAGCCCCTGTTTCGGGTGAAGCCCTGGGGACCTAGACTCGTGTGGTCCTGGTGCGCAGGGAAGCCGAAAGGCAGCAGTCTAGAGGCACTGCGGGCGTGGGCATGCACGTGTGCACAGGGACCGCTCCAGCGATTACCCATTCACTTGAGACTCAGGGGCCGTGGAGGGCGGGGCTGACTGGAAGGCAAGGCGGTCCCTTAAGCCCTGAGACTCCACCCATCCCAAACTCAACAGAGAGGCTTTTGCAGTTTGCAAGTCTGGTATCTAAGGCTGAATTCAACACAGAAGTTCCCCCAGCATAGTGAAAATGCCGAGACAAGGGAAGGGATCACAAACAAAAGAAATGGAGGGGGGGAAAAAAGGACAGTATATAAAGTTCAAAACCATGCTTATAAGGTTTTTCAAGAATATACTAGAAAAGATGGATAAATTTATCAAGTCCCAAGAGGAGATGAAAAAGGACCAACTAGAGATGCAAAAGATCCAACTAGAGATGATGGATAAATTTAGCGAGTCCAAGAGGAGATGAAAAAGGACCAACTAGAGTCACTGACTGAAATAAAAAATATTATACAAAGTCCTAATAGCAGACTAGAGGAAGGCAAGAATCAAGTCAAAAATTTGAAATATAAAGAATCAGAAAACACTCAACTGGAAAAGCAAGAAGAGAAAAGAATCCAAAAATGTGAAGACAATGTAAGGAGCCTCTGGGACAGCTTCAAGCGTACCAACATCAGAATTGTGGGGGTGCCAGAAAAAGAGAGACAGCAAGATACTGAAAACCTATTTAAAGAAATAATGACTGAAAACTTCCCCCAGCTGGTGAAAGAAATAGACTTACAAGTCCAGGAAGCACACAGAACCCCACATAAAAGGAATCCAAAGAGGACCACATCAAGACACATCATAATTAAAATACCAAGAACAACAGACAAAGAGAGAATATTAAAAGCAGCAAGAGAAAAACAGTTCATTACCTACAAGGGAGCACCCATACGACTGTCAGCTGATTTCTCAACAGAAACGATGCAGGTCAGATGGGAGTGGCAAGAAATTTTCAATGTGATGAATAGCAAGAACCTACAACCAAGAATAATCTATCCAGCAAAGCTATCATTCAGAATTGAAGGGCAGATAAAGAGCTTCACAGATAAGAAAAAGCTAAAGGAGTTCATCAACTCCAAACCAGTATTATATGAAATGCTGAAAGGTATTCTTTTAGAAGAGGAAGAAGAAAAAGATAAAAGACAAAAAAGTATAAACAACAAATACATATCTATCAACAAGTGAATCTAAAAATTAAGTGAATTAAAAATTTGATCAACAGAATAAACTCGTGAATATAATAGAATCAGGAGCACAGAAAGGGAGTGGACTGATCATTCTCAGGGGGCAAGGGGTGAGGGGTGTACAGGGAGAGACTGGACAAAAATCATACACCTATGGATGAGGTCAATGGGAGGGAGGTAAGGGTAGAAGGAAGGGTGGGAGCTAGATGGAGGGGTGCTATGGAGGGGAGAAAAGAGAAACAAATGTAATAATCTGAATAATAAAGATTTAATTTTTAAAAAAGACTGGAGAAAACACAATTTAAAAGTATAGTTTTTTAAGTTTTATTTTTTTATTTTTAATTAAAACTTTATTATTCAGATTATTACATTTGTTTCTCTTTTTTCCCCTCCATAGCTCCCCCTCCACCCAACTCCCACCTTTGTGCGTGGCTGCAGTGGCTCAGTGGTTGAACATTGACCTGTGAACCAGGAGGTCATTGTTCAATTCCTTGTTAGGGCACATGCCCAGTTGAAGGGGCCGATCACCACACCCCCCCCCCGGGTTGCGGGGGGTCCTGCAGGAGGCAGCTGATTAATGATTCTCATTATTAATGTTTCTATCTCTCCCTCTCCCTTCCTCTCTGAAATCAAAAATATTTTAAATGAATTTCAGATGCTCATGATATAATAATAATAGGTGAAAAATAAGAGAATTCAAAAATAAATAATGCATACAATATCATCAAAACAAAGAACAGAAAACAATATGTATGGAAGAAATTTTCTATTGGAAAAGAATGCAACAGAATATTTAAAATAGTGTGTGCAGTGGAAAACTGAAAAATTTTTCTTAACTATATTCCAAATATCTTTTCTCCCCCCAAAATAAATTGCTTGCATAGTTTTAAAATGTGTTTCAAGAAAATAGAAACGATATCTGCTGACCTAAACCTAAATAATCAAGTTATTTCCCATCAAAAGGAAAATCAGACATTTAAAGGTACACATTCTCTGTATTTCCAGTTCCCTTTAAAGCTGATCATATCGATCTGCATTATGCTTTGTTCTCATCGATACAGCGTACTAGTGTTGCAACCTAGGGAAGGGAAAGAAAAGTGGTTTGAGATTTAATGACATGTAACAGTCTGAAATCCTAATGCGAACTGGGTCAATCTCCGATGCCCAAAAGTCCATCCATCTCCCTTTAATGTCTCAGGTAACCATCTCTATGTTTCAGATCTATCACTCTGGCCTTAATGCAATTGCCAAACACATGAATATTTAAATATCTAAAAACGATCACATCCACAGAAAATGTGACAGACTTACAGCTGAGGTTTTCCTTTGGTTAATTGCCATACAAGGTGCTAGGGGATTGGGGGTTGGGAGAGGTGGACTCAAGTTAATTTCACCTGGAGGAATTTAAGTCCCCAATGAAGAATCTACCTAATAACAACAGTTAGCACTTATCAAGTGCTTACCATGCCCTAGGCCCCAGGTTATGTATTTGATATATATTATCTCCTTTCCTTCTCATAACAGCTTTCTGAGATATGAAATATTACCCTATGATATTGCGACTAAAACTATATTTGGTCATGCAGCTCCTAAAACTCTTGGAATTTCCTAAGTGATCCGAGCCTTGAAGGTCTCTTTTTATTATTCGTAGGACACACCTTTCAAACACACCTGAGTTTATGTTAATGAAGTGACCTTTGGAAAGCTCCTAAGGATTGAGGCAGGTTGCCAGGGGAACCAGCCTTGGTTGGAGGTCTAGAAAGTTCAGTCCCACCAACCAACCCACTGCCCACCCCACCCGGATTTCTGGGATGGAGAGAGGGGCTGGAGATCGAGTTCAGTCTCCAATAGCTAATGATTTAATCAGTTGCATCTTTGTAATGAACCACCATAAAAATCCCAAAGGATGAGATTCGAAGAGCTTCCAGGCCAATGAACATGTGGAGATCTGGGGAAAGTGGCGTACTCAGAGGAAGCATGGAAGCATGGTGCCCTTTCCCCATATCTTGCTTTCTGCATCTCTTCCTTTTGGCTGTTCCTGAGTTACATCTTTTTATAATAAACCAGTAAATTATAAGTAAAACATTTCTCTGAGGTCTATGAGCTGCACTGGCAAGGAGGGGGTGGTTGGAATCTGATCTATAGCTAGTGGATCTGTTAAGGGAAAACAGGCACCAAATGTTAGACTTCGGTCCTTGAGTTTTGGCTAAAGAAGAATTCAGAACCAAGACTCAAATGTGAGCAAAAGTCTACATAGAAAATCACAAGTACAAGTGAGCTGTGGAAGAAGTGAGCCAGCTGGGCTGCATGGACTCAGGAAACAAGTTACAGAGGCAAAAGAAGGGCCCTTGGAGCTGAGGGGGAAGAAGCAAAGGCAAGCACCTTAGGGAGGAGCAGGAGAAAGGTGAGAGGGTGAGAGGGTGAGCGGATATGGGTGGGGTTAGGGGTTAGTGAGTGAGAGAGAGAGTTGGGTCCTTTGTTTAAAGAGCTTTTTATCTGTTTTCCAAAGGCAGGGATTTTAGGAGAGGGCTTGATAGAATATTCCTCAGCTTTTCCAGGTGTGTTATTTCAGGATCATCATCACTACTGATTGGTCAGCATCAGGGCAGGGGGGTATTAGTCATTGCAGCTGGTCCTGGTGTTGGCCATGGTGTCATTTTGTCTGGGTTTTTTGCTGTTTTTCCGAGCCTGGAGCTGAAATGCATGTGAGGCCTAGATGTTCTCTCTCATTTAACTAGAACTCTGTCTCATGGTCAAGACCCAAGGCTTTGTTAAGATTATTTATGCTGATCAGAACATCATTGACCTGAGGGCTTAAAGCATAGGGAGTAGTTGTGCAAGGACTTGTGTGGGAGTCCTACGAGGCTATTCTCCAGGGGGAACCCCCTAGTTCCTCTTCTAAGGGGGCGAATGCCAGGGGAGGAAAGGTCAGGGGAGAGTCCAAACTGCATGATCAGCGATATGAAAGGTCAGGGCATCTAAACTGCGTGCCCAACAATATGTTAAGGGAGGAAAGCTCATGCTGGGGGCAGGGTCCCACCTTACAACTTTTAGGAAACTGGGGCTTTCTGCCTGGTGACCTTCTGTACCTGGTCCTTCCTTCCTACTCTGCTCATGTCTGTCTGACTGCCTACTATATCACATCAGAAGCACAGGTGACAACCTGAATTAGTGATTGTCATCTGAAGGGAGTGCAGGGGTTGGGGGGAGGGCAGTCTTCTGGGACTGAGTCCTTAACCTCTGGCATTTAATGTTATCTCCAGGTAGACAGTGTCAGGATTGACTCGACTCTAAAACGCCATCTGGTGTTGGAGAATCGTTTGCTTGGTGGTGTGCAAAACACCCCTCACATCAGAATCGGTATCACAATCATTAAACCCATTTTACAGGGGAAGAAACTGAAGCTCACAAAACGTAAACGACTTGCCAAGGTCACATTGCCAGGAGGTAGCAAACCTGGGACTCAAACTCCTTCCCTCTTAGTGCCAAACCCTCCTGCAGCAAGAGCAGGGGCCCACGGCTTTGCTACTGCTTTGCATTCTCCATGCTTGGTCCCACTGGGCCCCAGTGTTTCTCCACATAAAAGTATTAGTCAGGATTCCCACCGTGCCTGTCAGAGTGAGAGAGTCCACTTCCTGGGCCCTTACCAAAACATCCCTGTAGGTTCCTCTCTTTCCTTATAATAGGACTAGAGGCCCAATGCACAAAATTCATGCATTGGGGCTCAGCCCTCACAGCCCCAACTTTGTCCTGAAGATCTTCCTGAAGGTCATTCGGCTGTGGGGTCTAATTAGCATATTATACTTTTATTATTATAGATATTGATATCGA
Source organism: Lasiurus borealis (assembly GCA_004026805.1). NCBI lineage: Eukaryota > Metazoa > Chordata > Mammalia > Chiroptera > Vespertilionidae > Lasiurus > Lasiurus borealis. Next base: position 6,457 of record PVJN01029588.1, read on the forward strand.
CTTCAAACGGGACTGAGAGTTAAGATATGCAAATAAGACTAGAGAAGTGATTCCTAATTCATGCTCCAATAACCGGCTTCTAACCAGTAAGCCCAGTGGCAGTGAGAAATGGCATGAGAAATATCCAGAGGAACTTGTATCAGCATCAAAAAATCCCATCCAGCAAATCACATTGGAAGGTCTCAGGTGGGACCCTAAGAATGGAGAGGAAATAGAAACAATCACCTTTGAGAATGAGGAAGGGCAAATGACAACACGAGCAGAGGATTTTTTTTATTTTTTTTTAATATACTTTATTGAGTTTTTACAGAGAGGAAGGGAGAGGGATAGAGAGAAATATCGATGAGAGAGAAACATTGATCAGCTGCCTCCTGCACACCCCCCACTGAGGATATGCCCACAACTAAGGTACATGCCCTTGACTGGAATCGAACCCGGGACCTTTCAGTCTGTAGGATGATGCTCTATCCACTGAGCCAAACTGGTTTCAGCAGAGGATGCTTTTTTAAAAGTACAGGCAACTTCATGCCAATAACGGTTAAAGTTGCTCTAGCCTGAATGGAATACAAGCTACTCTACCTAAAACATAAACATTCTGTGACAGGTATCGCTTGACTTTTTGTGAAGGTTGTGTAAGGTTGACAGAATTGGCTGTTTGAGAGCTAAAACTGGAAAGCAGGTCCATATGGTTTTCTTCTTTTCAGGAATTGTCTGCTTGCACCAAAAGTCACCTTAGGAGGCAACTCTGCCAAAAGCCTCATTTTCCAAATGAGGAAACTTGGATGCACTTTTCCAACTTCACTTAGCTAATTAGCGAGGAGCCTCTCAGACAGAATAAATTCAATGTGCTGGCAAATAAGCCTTTCTCGTGAGTGCTTGCCTTAGCCTCACATTACAATGGGCCCATTGTTCCTCCTGTAAGCCATTAACATGATTGCCGTGGAGGAGTGGCATTCATCCTAGAGAGAGCCGCTCCTTAACTCCCTAACCCAGGCCATCCCAACACAGCATTCCCCACACCCTGCCTCCGTGAGTGCATCTCTGCTGCACTTAGAATCTGATTAAACATCTGAACCCCACACAGCCTGCCTGTGTGACCCGCCTCTGGATTTCCTGTTCCATCGCTACAGAATTTACCAGGCGACTGAAAAATACGCAGGAATACCAGAGATACAGGAAAAATTCACTTATTTGTAGATGTTTCACATGTACGAGTACAGTAACTTGGGAGGAGACTGTTTCTCTCCAAATCCTGAGCAAACCAATATGGAGGAAGCTCTCCCTTTATGTCCCTTCAGTTTCTTTGTCCCCCAAATATGGATGGGACTTCCGGACCTTTCACTGGCTTTGCAAAAAAAAACCCACATTTTGGGATGGGGACTGTGAGACAACACCTAAAGGCCTGGCCTGGTGCCAGCACTGATAACCCCCTCTGGGGGTTGTGTATTGTGCATGGTTAGTGGCCTCTGTAAAATGTGGGTATTTAGGTAAACGGGTCTTGCAAGACCACATTGTGGAGAAAGGGGCAGTGACTTCATTATAGGCTATCAAGAATGCACATTAGGGAAGAAACCAAGATGGCGGCATAGGTGAACACCTAAATTGCTGCCTCGCACAACAATTTCAAAACTACAGCTAAGAGACAGAACAGACATCATCCAGAACCACAGGAGGGCTGGCTGAGTGGAAATTCTACAACTAGAAGGAAAGAGAGGGGCTCCGGAGACTCAGAGGAGCTGCAAAAGGCTGAGGTACGGAGACATGTGCATAGAGAGGATGGGCAGCGGAGCACCTGGCTGGCTTCCTCTAGTGGAAGGAAAACAGAAACTCCCAACTGCACTGAACCCCAGTTCCAGGCGAGACTCATATGGGGCAAGTCTGGACTGTTGGAAAAAGCAAGGAGAGCACGGACACTCGGGAGCCACGAAAGGCAGAGGACTGGAGGCACACACATGCACGAATGCTCAGAGAGGACTGACTGCTGAGTGTGCCGCTGGCTTTCTCTAGCGGGAGGAAGAGGGAACCTCCCGGCCACTCTGAATTCCACTTGTGACTGAACTGAACCCCAGTTTCAAGTGAAACCCTGGAGACCCAGCTCATATCGGTTTCCGGAACACACAGAAACTCAGGGGAGCCGTGAAAGGCAGAGGGCTGGAGGTGTGCAAGTACAAGTGCGCACAGAGAGGGCTGCAATGATTAGCAAGGGACACTGAGACCCAGGGGCCACGTAGGGCAGGGCTGACAGGAAGCCAAGGCTGTCTGCTCAGCTCTGAGACTCCACCCCATCCAAGCTAAACACAGAGGCTTTTGCAATTTTGCAAGTCTTGTATCATAAGGCTAACTCCAGCACAGAGGTTCTCCAGGCATAGACACAGCTGATTCTCACAGCCAATTGGCTTGGAGGTCAATTTCCCACAGTGATACCAACAACAATCAAGACTTAACTCAACAAGGCTGTACACACAGTCCACAAAGGAGTGGACCAAGAGAGTCCACCTCAGATAACTGGGGAGGCAGAGCTACTGGCCATATAGGATACATAGCACACAAAGCTGCTCTACCAACTCAGGGAAGCAGCAAAAATTCAGAGACAAAAGAACAGATCACAAACAAAAGAAATGGAGGGAAACAAAGAACTGGATATAGAATTCAAAACCACAGTTATAAGGTTTTTTAAGAATTTCCTAGAAAAAAATAGATAAATTTAGAGAGACCCAAGAGGAGATGCAAAAGGACCAACTAGAAATTAAACATACACTGACTGAAATAAAAAATATTATAGAGACACCTAACAGCAGACTAGAGGAAGGCAAGAATCAAGTCAAAGATTTGAAATACAAAGAAGCAGAAATCACTCAATTGGAAAAGCAAAAAGAAAAAATAATCCAAAAATGTGAAGATAGTATAAGGAGCCTCTGGGACAACTTCAAGCATACCAACATCAGAATTATGGGGGTGCCAGGAGAAGAGAGAGAGCAAGATACTGAAAACCTATTTGAAGAAATAATGACTGAAAACTTCCCCCATCTGGTGAAATAAATAGACTTAGAAGTCCAGGAAGGTCAAAGAACCCTAAACAAAAGGAATCCAATGAGGAACACACCAAGACACATCATCATTAAAATACCAAGAGCAAAAGACAAAGAGAGAATATTAAAAGCAGCAAGAGAAAAACATTTAATTACCTACAAGGGACCACCCATAGGATTGTCAGCTGATTTCTCAACAGAAATGATGCAGGCCAGATGGGAATGGCAAGAAATATTTAAAGTGATGAATAGCAAGAACCTACAATCAAGAATACTCTATCCAGCAAAGCTATCATTCAGAATTGAAGGTCAGATAAAGAGCTTCACAGATAAGAAAAAGCTAAAGGAGTTCATCAACACCAAACCAGTATTATATGAAATGCTGAAAGGTACCCTTTAAGAAGTGGAGGAAGAAAAAGGTAAAGATAAAAATTATGAACAACAAATACATAGCTATCAACAAATGAATCTAAAAATTAAGTGAATTAAAAATCTGATGAACAGAATAAACTGGTGAATATAATAGAATCAGGGGCATAGAAAGGGGAAAAGGTGTGAAGGAGGTGCGGGGAGAGACTGAATAAATGAGGGGTGAGGTAAGGGCAGAGGGCAGGGTGGGAGCCAGGTGGAGGGGAGCTATGGGGGGGGGGAAGAAGAACAATTGCATTCATCTGAACAATAAAGATTTATTAAATTTTTTTAAAAAAGAATGCACATTAGGTTACTGGCACAAATTCAGATTACTAGCTCCCCAAAAATGTCTTATTTTCCCCATCACTATGAGATAAGTCCCTGAGCTGGTTCTCAGTATAAGCAGGATTATGCAAGGTCATAAATATTCAAGTCAGACTTTTGGTGGTACTCTCACTAGCAGGGACTTTCATAGACAAAAAGGAGGAAACCACAAACTTTAAAATATTTTAGCCAAATAAATCCAATCCAGTAAGTCAAGCTGGAGTATCTAAGATGGTCAAAGATGGACTCAGGAGAAATGAAAGAAAATACAAAGATACAACATGCAGAGTGAGAAAGGGCAGGGGACTACAAAGGCAGAGGATGCTTTCTAAAGTTTTGGGTTTTGGTTGGTTTTGGGGTTTTGGTTTTTGTTTTTTCAGTTTCCTTCCCTATAACTTTTCATCTTTACTTTCTTTCCAAACATGACATAAACTCACTCATTTGCTTCCATATAAATTCAAATACATTTCTGCCAACTACATTGCCTTTGTTGCTTCACCATGACCTAGACCCAGCTATGAAATAGTCAACCTTGGCGTCTGCCACCCTCACTTAAAAATCCTCTCCTTCCTCATCCCAGTAAAAGGCATGTACAGGACTCATGGCCGAAATCACACCCTACCTCCCACCTCCCCATCCCCCAATTGTTTGTCTTAGATTATGTTGATTCCAAAGAAACATGCAATCACATCATTCTTGACAAAAGACCGTTGGAATAAGTCTATTTCCCTTCACTATCTTTCACAGTTCTGGTGACCTACAGACACACAAAGCCTGAGCCCAAAAGGAATAGCATTTCAAGAAAGCAAGGAGGGATGTGGAGGTGGAGATGGCCTATGGAAACATCTAAATCCTGTTACCGAAATATCTATCCTACCTGGCTCCGATCCCCACCCAGAGTTGCTGTAGCACCTGAATAAGTTTAAGATTTGTCTCCAACAGACCCCCACCCCACCTCTTTTTCATCAGATCTCCTGAGAACTCCTCCTCAATCTCCTTGAGCTGACCTCACAGGCAGCTATAAGTATCCTGAGAGCAGCATTTGGGGTCTGAGAGCATCTGTTTCACTTGAGTTTTGCAAGTTTTAAAGCCTCCCTTAGAGTATCCCCACCAGGGGCTACAGCAAAAAAAAGTCATCCAATACATTTATGTTAGTATCTTTCAGCATTTCATATAATACTGGTTTGATGTTGATGAAGTCCTTTAGTTTATCAACATTTTCTTGGGCTTAGTTTCATCACTGTTACCATCAAGAGAGTAAAACTTGAATCTTTCACGTGGGAAAGAGCAAAGCTATAGTTTCCACACAAAACACAATTTTGTTTGGGAATAAGTTAAAAACACATATAAAGTATTCTTGCCAAGAAATATTCAACGTGATGAATAGCAAGAACCTACAACCAAGAATAATCTATCCAACAAAGCTAACATTCAGAATTGAAGGGCAGATAAAGAGCTTCACAGAGAAGAAAAAGCTAAAGGAGTTCATCAACTCCAAACCAGTATTATATGAAATGCTGAAAGGTACTCTTTTAGAAGAGGAAGAAGGAAAAGGTAAAAGCCAAAAAATTATGAACAACAAATACATATCTATCAACAAGTGAATCTAAAAATTAAGTGAATTAAAAATTTGATCAACAGAATAAACTGGTGAATATAATAGAATCAGGAGCACAGAAAGGGAGTGGACTGATCATTCTCAGATGGAAAGGAGTGAGGGGTGTACAGGGAGAGACTGGACAAAAATCATACACCTATGGATGAGATCAATGGGAGGGAGGTAAGGGCCGAGGGAAGGGAGGGAGCTGGATGGAGGGGTGCTATGGAGGGGAAAAAAGAGAAACAAATGTAATAATCTGAACAGTAAAGATTTAATTAAAAAATAAAATAAAGACAAAAAAAAGTATTCTTGCCAATTCAACATAGATTTTTATGTGTAGTTTGTACCTAAGGGTATCTGAAATCAGGGAGTGGCCACACTCAACGAACAAAAGAGACCATTCAAATATTCTCTTCTGAAACTTTATAAAGCACAAGATGACAGTGGGTAAAGGCTAAGAAGGCCAGTCTGGAGACAGAATCTCCTATGCAACTCTACCATATTTCAAGTCACTAAACTCTCTGGGCCTCAACTTACTCACTAAGAAAAGAAACAATAATCCAAATTCGGTTTATTGGAATAGTGTAAGGAAGTATTAACTATCACTGACAGTGTCCTCTGAAATTGTATGCACAGTATAAAAAGCTTTTTTTTTCAATATGTTGAGAAAATGAGTCAGTTAAACCAATCATTGTAATTGAAGTCTTCATTCACATTGCCCCCATAGTCCATACCACCATGCCTAAGAAGCATAGACTCACACAGACTTCAGAGCTGGAAAGTGCCCGAGTGGTCACCGTGTCAGTAGTTCTGTTTCTTGCCCTCTCATCACATTGTCAAATACCAAGACCTCTGATGGCACACACGTCTCACAACATCATACAAATCAGCAACAACTTTAATGCTGTTGCCCTTCAGAGCTGCGCCACTGTTTGAGTAAAACTCATTTCTGTTTCATCCCAGTTGATTCACAAGCTTCCTTGGTGTCAGCTGGAAGCAATGCTACTCACTCACAGCAAATCATCCCTGCTCCGTGTCATCTCCCTCAACCGGCTCAGCTCAAAGGCAGCCTGACAGACATTACACATGAGCATCTTCTGACTAGAGAAGTTAATACATTATCTAACCTGGGCAATAATCCTGTGAGAGATCTGTGGTACCAGCTTGCCATGGTATAATGGTTGACAAACAAAAGTCCACCCTAATACAAAGATATGATGAGAACAGCAAACCTTGAATAGGTTATTAAGAAATTTGAATTCTAGAATGGTGATCTTCCACTAATTAGCTGTGTGGCTTTGAAAAATGGCTCTTCAATTTCCTCACTATCAATGAGGTATTTGAAAGACATAGTCTCCTAGGAGTGTTCTAAAGTACCATGATTCTTTTTTTTTTATTAATGTGTTACATGTATACATATCTTCCCACTGCGCCCCTCCTCCCAGGCATACTCCAACCCCCCAATGTCTTATGTTCATTGGTTATGCTTATCTGCATGCATACAAGTCCCTTGGTTGATCTCTTATCTACCCACATCTCCTTAACATTCCTGCTGTAATTTGACAGTCTGTTTGATGCTTTACTGCCTCTGTATCTATCCTTTTGTTCATCAGTTTATAATGTTCTTTATTATCCACAAATGAGTGAGATCATGTGGTATCTCTCCTTCATTGACTGGCTTATTTCACTTAGCATAAGACTCTCCAGTTCCATCCAGGTTGCTGCAAATGGTAAGAATTCCTTCTTTTTAATGGCAGCATAGAATTCCATTGTGCAGATGTACCATAGTTATCTGATCCACTCATCTGCTGACGAGCACCTAGGCTGTTTCCAAATTGTAGCTATTGTAAATTGTGCTGCTATGAACATAGGAGTGCATAAATCCTTTCTGATTGGTGTTTCTAATTTCTTAGTATATATTCCTAAGAGTGTAAAGTACCATGATTCTTAAACAAGTCCCACATTGGTCCCTGAATGGTATTACCCTCTTACCCAATAGACAGATAGTTGCTGAAAAAAAGAGCAATTTTGTAAATGTATTGGATGACTTTTCTTTTGCTGTGTACTAAACAGCCAATTCTATCTTCAACATGTGCCCAAGCCACTAGCATAGAAAAGGCTGTGCTAACTGGCTATAGGACTGAAGCTTGTGAACCAGCAAAATATTAATTTCTTGACATTCGGAAAGGTTGGTAAAAGGCTAAATAACACGCCTCTTGTTATAAATGCACCATCACATAATAATGATTTGTGTGTATGTAAACACCCTTTCCTATATTCTTCATCCTTCATTTAGATATAACACTTTTATCGAACATGGAGAAAATATATGTTTAAATCCATACTCATAACACCACAAATGTTTTTAACTGTACCATCTGGTGCCGTAAATAAAAAGAGAACAAAATAAATGAAGAAAAAAATATTTTTAACCATATTGAATGATTACGTAACAATGAAAAAGAAAGTAATGATACTTTATTTTACTTTTATTTTTTAGTTTTCATCTGAGGATATGTTTTTATTGAAGTTTAGAGAGAGAGAGAGAAAGAGAGAGAGAGAGAGAAACATCAATGTGAGAGAGGAACATCCATCAGTTGCCCCCAGCAACCCACAACCCAGGTCTGTGCCCTAATTGGGAGTCACACCTGGAACCTTTCGGTGTATGGACGACACTCCAACCAATTGAACCACCCAGACAGGGAGAGAGTAATGGTACTTTAAAGAACTCAAGTTATTTTCCATGACCAAAAGTGTTCATTGTACTGAAAGTCAATGACCATTTTCTTATCAATGAGACAATACATTCTGAATTAAAATTTTTCCATTTTTTTATTTTTTTTAAATCCCTTCAAAATAATTGTATTTCTTCCCATTCAAGATTAACATTCACCTTTGAACAAATGACTTTGTTTCAATAGCCTTCAGGTCACCTTAACATAGTGTGGCACCCAAGGCCGTACCTGTTAAGTCACAGAATGGCTTGGGGACTCTCAAAAATTCCCCAAAGTTGCAAGCAATCCCTGCATGAAAAGAATAAATAAGTAAATAACACCTGATCCAACATTAAACCACCCAGGAAATTTCATCCGGGGTTTGAATGTCTGGGCTCCCAGAAGCAGTGAACTCCCTGAGGCACCTCAGGGACACTACGCACCGTGCAGCAGGATCAGCCTTTCCAAAGCTGTATTCGCTCCCCACACCAGCAAGACTCCCGCACTCCAGGTATGAGTGGGTTATCTGAGGCTCTGCTCGAATCTGAGTTTGAGATTTTATAGGGGTGCCCACCGGTATATGTTTTTGAAAAATGAAAATATTTAGTTAGTTCTTAAATGTATTGGGGTGGTATTGGTGAATAAAGTTATATAGGTTTCAAGTGTACAACTCTATGGTCTATCATCTCTATATTGCATTTGCATGCCCACCACACAACATCAAATCTTCCATCCAGGTTTCAGCGCTCCTAAAACTATAGCTTTAACATGGGCATAACTTTCTAATTGCTTTAGTTAAACTTCACCAGATAGCTTTGATTTTATAACAGGGTGAAAAATGCTCGCCACCCACCAGAAGAAAAAAAAAAAGATATATCCCTGTCCTCATTCTGAGAACCTTAAATGGCAAAAAAGCATTTTACTGATGGGACCATTAAGGACCTTGAGATGGAGAGGTTATCCTGAAATCTTCCAGTGGGCTCTCAAGGTAACCACCGTGTCCTTCTGGTAAAGAAGCAGAGGGAGATCTGATGCAGGCAGAGAAGGCATGTGCAGATGGAGGCAGGGACTGGAGCCATGCGACCACAGGGCAGGAAACACCAGCGGGCCACCGGGAAACCAGAAGAAGCAAGGAATGCATTCTCCCCAAGAGCCTGCAGAGAAAGAGTAGCCCTACCCAGTAATACTGGTTTGGGGCTCTGGCCTCCGAACTGTTAAAATTGATGTTTTAAGCCATCAAATCTGTGGTAATTTCTTACAGCAGCCATGGGAAACTGATGCAATTTTCAGCCAGCGTTTCCATTGTTTTGCAGCGACCATGGCCTCAAAAACGAACTTTGGTATCAAATACCCCCTGATGAGCTCTTCTACGGACAGTAACTGGGCTCGCTGTGCCAAGGACCACCTTCAAACTAGTTCTGCTGGGAGGGAGAGACGTCTGCTTTTGTTGAGTTGAACTAATTCAGCTTGTTAGATATTGGAAAAGGCAATTTACATTCTGGTTCAAGCAATTCATGCTCCTTTATATGCACATAAAAGTAGCATTCCCACCCTAACTAGCCAAAACAAATAACTAAATGCTGTTTTCCAGTCTATTGATACTGTGTATTACCTGTCTTTTTAGACCAAATCCTAATTACAGGTCTTGGAGAGGAGAGTTGTCAGATAAAGACGTTATCGAAAAGGGGATAGATTTCAGAGGATATTTTTATAAAAACAAGCCATTCCTTTAAGATATAGGGCATTTCCAATGACCAACTGCGGTGTCAAATAAACACTCTATGCAAAGTTATAATAACCTCCACGGTGCCAGGTTGAGACTGAGGTGTAATATGTTTCATTCACATAAAATTCCCATTTTCAACACTCAGCCATCTCAGTTCCTTCTGACCAATGCTGCCACCTCGTGGCCACACCGCCACGGCGTCTGTCCGCCTGGCATCGCCCACTGGCCAGGCAGTAACTGGATGGTCTCCCTAATCAATCCGTCATCTCCCCCGGGAGGAGCCGGTAAAACCCTTGCGAACCACTTCCCAACGCCCACCCTTGCGGCGAACTGCCCACTCTAAAGTGAAATTTCACAGTCACAGAGGCATTCGTCCTCCACAGCAAACAGAGGTCATACACATCAGCCCGTTCTGCTTGTGAAGTGTGAGTTACAGGGCGGCTGCTGGGTGGGTCGTGGGGAGGACCCTGAGGTCGAGTGGGGCACGAAAGCAGCACGGAGCGCCTCCTCCTGCAGATTCCAGCTGCACCATCCCCCAGCTCGCACCCCAACCGTCCTGACCTGCGACTGGGGAGAGTCAGCTTGGATGCTGGGAGTGAGGCCAACCCTGGGTCGACACTCAACTCAGCACAGCCAGGGAAGGGGGTTGAAGCTTTGGGACAATCGGGGTTCATGTGAGCTCAGTCTCGGGGTCATCATCCAAGGCCAAACCTGTGGGTCCCATCTGAAATACTAGCTTGCCAGCTTCTGTTGCTTCCCTTCTTCTGCCGGGTGATTTAAACAGTCGGTTGAATTGTGAACAGACTCTGTATGCCACCTGGGGAACACAGAAGTCTGTACCTGTGTTCCCCAATAAGAAGAAGCTGGGGCTGAAGCAGAATTTCCTATCGTGTGGGTTCCAGGGAGGACTCGTCCTACACAAGGCTCCCTGGGAAAGAAGGGCCGCCGAATTAAGTCAGCCGGAGACATGTTACAGCAACACACAGTAGCATAGTCAAGATCCTGAGAAGGCTTGGTGGCAGTTACCACTCTGTGGCTGCCCCCCCCCAAAAAAAAAAACTTTTCTCCCTCCTTCCATACCAATAGGGGCCCAGTATGTGGAGGTGGGGGGTGCTCTACAACCAGCTAAAAGCTGCATTGCCCACCTCCTTTGCAGCTAGCGGTACAAGTGTGACCTGGCTCTGGCCAAGGGAACATAAACGGAAGTCACTCTGGAGACGGAGTTAGACGATTAGTGCCATTTTTGCCCCTTCTTTGGGCAATGGAATGATGATGGCTCTTTTCAGTAGCCATCATGAAAATATTAAAGCACAAGATTAACAGAAGGGAATGCACGACAGAAACCTGGGTCCCTAATGAGACTGAGGAGCTTCGTGTCTGTCTGAACCGGCCCGCCAGACATTTGATTACATGAGGGAAAAAAAATAAATCCCTAACTTGGTTGAAGCCTCTGTGCTCTTGAGTTTGTTACTTGCAACCAAATGCAAACTCCCGATTCATCCTTTCGAAACCAGAGTGCACACACTTTTGGAATGTAAGTGGAGAAGTGCTTTCTGTATGTGCAGCATATCCACTGATCCTTCACCGCCCTCCCCAGACTCTCGTGTGCCCCGGGGCCTGCGCTTTTTGCTACTGTTTGAAAACGCAGTCTGTCTCTTAAAGTGACAGGTTTTACCTGAATGAGGGCCCCATCAGCAGTCACACTCCCTTCTGTAATTCCACCAACTTCTAGTTTCTCGTGAAGTATGGCAATGCTGGTTCAAATCTCTCAGACCCTAAAGTTCAAGGGGAATAAAAATCTATCCTCTTATCAACATTAATGGTTGAATATATACTACAAAGGGAATTTAGCACTTAACATTTATAGCACTGATAAACCATTATATGATACCAATAGTTGCTATTGTTCGCTCCAAGGGGTATAAATCCGGGATACTGCGGACAAAGACAAGTTGTTGGCATGGGAAATCTTCAAAGCAGGAGCACCTGGAGTTGCCCCAGTCTGCCCTCGGATGCAATGGGTCCTACAGAAGAAGACCTGAAGTCTTGAATTTGAGATCCCCTCTGGGGAAATTTAGTCTTCAGATTACTGCTAGATCCTAACGATAATTAGCACCAGGTCCTTCTAAGGAAGAAACGCCAGTCTGTGAGTACGTGAAATACGGAAAAAGCTTTTAATAATTCTGCTCTGGGGAGGCTCACTTAGTAACGAAGGTGTGCCGTATTAAATGCTCCTCCTCCTTTGTCCTGGCTGCACATTTGCCTCCCGGGGGGATGGGGTGTGACAGGACTGCGCTTGTGTGGCTAAGTGCTCCAGAGGGTGAAAGATTGGGGGGCCGCGCCGTGGCAGGCTCTGGGGTACACAGCTGGTCACTGCATCTGAGGGAAAAGCTCTGGTCAACGGAATGAGGACAAGAGGAGCGTGTGCCCAGCAAACAGAGGTCACCCTCCTGCAGCCTACCCCCCGCTCCCCACTGGCTAATGAAGAGGACTCTGAGGGACCGATGGGAGGGAGGGCCTCCAAGAAAAGGTCCTTCTTGACTAACATAAGGAAGGCTGCCCGCCAGCCAGAAACATAGCACGGGAATTTGGAGTGCAAAAAAAAAAAAAAGCCAACTTAAATAGAATGTAGTTCTTACTCTCCCAAACTCCAGGCGACTCTGGGTGGCACTTGCTATGGATTCAATCCAGGGCACTCGCGTTCTGCAGCCCGTCATCTTGGCAGAGGGCCCCTCGGTCACAGGGGCAAAAGAAGAGAGCGTGCCGAGAGTGGCTCACGACTGCAGTCCCAGAGTCACGCTGGTCACGTCGGCCAGCAGCAGGAGCGCACCCTCAGTCTAACTGCCAGGGGCTGGGAAATGGAGTCGTCCCAGGGGACTATGGTACCTAGATGCCTGGTATGTCCGGGAAGGACTTAAAGACACTTTGCACAAGGCACTTCAAAGAACTTGCAAATCCGCTCCGGCGTGAGGGGAGAGGTAGAGAAGGCAGATTGAAGCAAGAAGCTGTGTATCTGGTGTAAAGAGAGTGGACTTCCCCCAGGTGGAAAGCAAGTGGACCGGCCTTTGCAGGGTAAAGAGCTGGAGAGTGGAAGCAACTGGAGAGAGCAGGAAAGCATTCTGCTGAAGAGAACTGATCAGTCCAGAGGACCGTGCTCGGTGTCGAGCAAAACTGGCCCCTGCCCCACCCTCCCTGTGCCCAGCTGCCCCCCGCCCGCCACACCCCGGGCCAGCACCCGCCCCCACTCCATAGACTGAGCATTATAAACTGGAGCGGATGCAGAAGGCGGGGCGCCCCAGAGAAGGGCTCCTCACGCGGCATGAGAGTAGAATGCGACGGTGCTCTCTGAGGCTGTGCCTCTCTTCCTAGAAAGAACACAGCACCGCTCTCCCCACTCCCCACCCCCTGCCTTTCCCAGCACCTAGAGATTCCAAGTCGCCGAGAGCACTGTGGATGCGAGCACAGTCTTCCCTGTAAGTCACTGCACGCCCTGAGCCCCAGACAGGATCAGGGGTGCCTGATCGAGGCCAAGACCCCAGGTGGCCACCGGGCCCTCTAGATTTCCAACACCAAGTAACAACAGTGAGCCGGCACAGGTGCTTAGGCTGTCAGCCTAGCCTTGATCAAGTGCAGGATTCATCCAAATTACAAACACATCAGTTCACGCTCACACACACACACACACACACACACACACACACATACACACACACACGTATGGGGGGTTAGCAAACTGAAAGTCCAAGAGTCCCCAGTGTCCTCTGGTCTGGGCTATTCACAGAGCAGTGACCACCGGTCCCTTGGAGTCACAGAAGCCTCCGTGTCCAGGGGGCCCACGTCTTGCAAGGAAGACTGCCGAGCCGGCTGGAGCCAGCAAGCCCCCAGAATAACCAAAGGCCACCCGGCCAGACACGCGAGCAGCCGGCACTGCTCCTTCGCAGGAGGGCGAACAGCAAGCGCCACGGCTCTGGTTCCCGTGGAGAAGACAGTCTCCCTCTCGCCTGCGCTTGTCATAACGGTTTGCTGCGGTCTCCTGGGGTCCGTTCTCAAAGTCCTGAATCAGAATGTCTGGCGGCGCCCCCGGAGGTGCTTGGCATCCCTATCGCCCGCACCTGTGGGCTGCCTCCCTGGCTGGCAGCCCAGAACCTGGCCGTCCGCCCAGACTTAGACCTGTGCTCCGAGGATCAGGTTCAGACTCAAGATGGAGTCGGTTACGCTAACTCCGCGCTCCACAAAAGTGCCAATGGCTCTGGGGTGAAATCACACGCCTCCCGTGTATGAAAGCCAGCTCGTGTCCGCGTCCGCACCTGGCAGTACCCTCTCACATGACAGCTCGTGGGCGGGTGTGCCTGTGGTCAGCGAGGCAGGCGGGCTAGTTTGGCAGGGTCACCTTGGGAAAGCAATTCTTGCACATTTGGACAACATAATGCTTTCCGGGTGCCCACAGTTGTACCAGGGTGTTAAGTACGGGAAACCCAGCTTGGACCTGACAGGCGCTGACCCCCGGCCTCAAGCCCTGCCCTGACACACCCTCGATAAATGCTACCCTGCTGCTGCTTGAGGTGGAGTGCAGGGTGAGGCCTGGACCTGCTGCAGCCTCTCGGGCACCTGGAGGGAGGCCCCTGTGAGGACGGTAAGCACAGCCGAGAAGGCACACGGGACAGACCAGACCAGGCCTCGGTGTCATCGATGACCTCACTGAGTCACTGAAGGTGAATGTCGATTTTCTGAGCCAGTAAAACATATATAGTTGGGGGGGTGGAGAAACGGGAGACAGAAGAGAGAAGCAACTCAATGGAAAAATGGGCAAAAGGCAGGAAGCAACATTCAAAAAAGAAGAAGAAGCCCTAATCGGTTTGGCTCAATGGATAGAGCATCAGCCCCACAGACTAAAGGGTGCCAGGTTCGATTCCGGCCAAGGAAAACCAGTATAATCGTCTCCGTGACCCACCATTCATGCAATGAAAAAAAAAAGATGGCTACATCACCAACAATAATGCAGTTGTATGTGCCTTCAGGGGATTGAGTAAGTACAGGGAAATCTTACCAGTTTGAGATTAGACTTTGAAAGAAACTATGCTGGGAACAAAGACAGGGACAAAAGAGAATCACTGATCGGCTATCTCCTGCACGCCCCCTTCTGGGGCCCAAACCCACAACCCAGGCATGTGTCCCCACGGGAAATGCCCTGACCAAACCAGCAAAATGCCTCAGAGGAAGCTTTCCAGAGGCCCAGAATCAAATCTCAGCAGCTGGGGGGGGGGGGGGGGGGGGGGGGGGGGGGGGGCCGCTGGCCAGAGAGCCCGGGGCAGAAGCCAGCACAGTTGAGCAGATGTTATCTCTCCTTCTCTGTCCTTAGTAATAAAAGAAAAAAATTATAGGTGAAGAAAAAGAGAGGGAGAAATGGCTTTGGGGCAAAGGTCACATCCAGAGCCCTCTCAAGAAAACAAGATCTAAAGATGAAGCCAAGCCCAGCTGGTGTGGCTCAGTGGTTGAGTATCAACCCATGAACCAGGAGGTCACAGTTCAATTCCTGATCAGGGCACATGTCTGGGTTACGGGCTCCATCCCTGGTGAGAGGCTTGCAGGAGGCAGCGGATCAATTGTTCTCTCTCATCATGGATGTTTCTATCTTTCTCCCTTTCCCTTCCTCTCTCTGAAATCAGTTTAAAATAATAATAATAAATATGAAGCCAAGAGTATAAAATACAAATTCCTTTGTTTACAGCCTCAAAGAACTGTTCAGTCTAAAAGTGCTTGGGACTTACTAAGTACTTTGCGGCAGTCTCGGTAGCAACCTAAGATAAGGAGTTGGAGGTTCGAGAGAAGTGTTCTGACAGAATCACCACCAACCTGGGCTGAATGGGACCGAGAGAGTCTGACAGACAGAAGGGCTGGGAAAGAAATTCTGTGGCAAACACAGGCTACCTTTCTCGGGAAAGGAAGGACAATTCAAGAGTAGAAATAAGAGCCAGAGGGCAGAACCAAGAGGCAAGGAGACCCCTTCCCAGGCAGGATTAGGACTGAGTCCTATTTAAAGTGATTTTTAAATGTTCCCCCAAGGGATTTCAGAATTGCTATGGATCAGTGACTCCTGTGTGGCCCCTACTTTTTGGACAGAAAATCTAATTATCCTATTCCTGCCCACCACTGAATGTTAGATGTGTGAGAGGCGAATAACTTGTCTCTCTTTTTTTTTTTTAATATATTTTATTGATGTCTCACAGAGAGGAAGGGAGAGGGATAGAGAGTTAGAAACATCGATGAGAGAGAAACACCGATCAGCTGCCAAAGCTCTATCCACTGAGCCAAACCAGCCAGGGCTAACTTGTCTCTTGAATTCACATATCTTCAAATTGTGAGGAACCAGACCTAAGTAGCCCCCAACCACACTTAGGCCTGAATCATTAAGATTCTTAATATTTTTTTTAGGAGATGCTTAAGGATGGAGACCATTGGGCACATTGGGAAGAGATGAGCGTATTTCGCATGTGGGAAGGACTGGAGTCTCTGGGGGCAGATGGGAGAGCATGGCAGCCAGCTTCCAACGTGGCCCCTGCTCCTCGTCTAGTTTTCATGCCATGCCTACCTACTCCCACTCCACAGGGAGCAGGGCCTACACATGCAACCAATCGAATGCTTCCGAAAATAATTAGAAACATGATTTTATCCATTATTTTAAAATATAGAATAATTAATAAAAGGGCTTATTATTTTATTAATGATAAAAATATAAGCATTTTAGTGTGTGTGTATGTGTGTGTGTGTGTAAACATATTTTAAGACCCACCTCCATCTTTACCACAGGGCCAGAGATGGTTTTATTTCCCTGCACTTTTTTCTAGGTGGTTACTCAAGCGCATTTAATTTTATTTGGTTACCATCAACCACATAGGCGATATTCTTTGCTCACTTACTATCACATCTTACACATTTTTCACACTGATCCACAGGCTATCATTATCATGAGTGTAACCTTTTAAACATCCCCTCTCGAGTTTCTTGCAATACCAATAAATGTCTTACTTTATACACACAGGCGCCAAGAAAATGCAGGTTATTTAATCCCCTATAACTACACTTGGCTCTTCTCACCAACAGGCGCCTCCCCGAGAATGGGGAGGAGTCACCTTTCAACCAGCCCACTTAGCTACCTGCCTCGTTCATTGAATGAGCTCTTTTGGGTGACGTGGGGGGTATAGGAGGTTTTCTATTTTCTTCCTCTCCTTTGTGCCTCTCCAAGAGGGCATCTGAGTTTGGAGGCGCGCTGGTGCCCTCCTGGTCTCGGAGGCTTTGCTGTCTTCCACCCACTCCGCCTTGAATTGGGTTGTGCGTGTGCACCAGCTCGTTTCCCCGAGGGAGTTGTGTCTGGTCCTGCCCTAGAATCCAGCTGGAAAATGAGACCTCTCCTTCAGTATGGGCACCCGCTTCCCCCTTAAAGAGCATGGCCAGCTGCTCTTGCTAGACACCCCACCTCAGGCCTTTCTCAATTACCCCAACCCCCGATCTAGGCAGCTCACCTGGCCACCGCCCTCCACGGGGTCCCTCCACTCCCACCTTGCCAGCCTTCCGGAGCCAACGCCTCAGGCAGGGCTCTGAGATGCATCTTGCGGATACAGATGCACGTCTGGGTCCATCCCGTCCCACGTAGGAGCTGAGCTGTCTAGGCATGCTCACTGGTGCTTTCTCTATGCCTGTCCACTTGGGCATGTTTAGCCAGCCTACCTAAAACCCCTCCCCCTCTCTGGCCCTGCTTCTCACCTCTGTTCCTGGGGGGAGGCCGCGGAGCCCAACAGAAAAGCATCTAGGACAGAACCCAAAGGAAACACCAAGGTGGCAGGACCCCAAACACTGGACGGAAGCAGCCGAGGCGAGAGGAAAGAAACCGGCCGCATCCGGCGTAACTGAAAGGCGAGGGAAGAGAAAGGCTCGTGGGAGGAGAGAGGGACGGTCTGGTGTGCGAAGACGACCACCGGCTTCAGCGACACCAAGGTCGGTGGCAGCGGTTTCGGTGGCGTGGAGCAGGGGCGAGGGTGCGAGGAGGGGGAGACAGCGCATGCAAACCCCGCTGGCGAGAGACTCGGCTGAGAGGGCGATGAGAAAGAAGATACAGAATGAAGAAGAGGCTTTTTTTTTTGAGAGGGGAAGGGTGTAAGCGAAAGCCTGACCCAGAGCAGCCAGCTGTAAGGGAGACAGGGGTTGGCCATCGAAGCAAGCTCTCCCCTCTCCGCTTCTGCCTCTCTCCGTGAGACAGGAACAAGGCGTGTTCCTCTGCTCGGAGCGTGGCCAGAGGCGGCGGGGTCAGCGTGTTAGCAGAGAAATTAGGGGAGTCCCGCTTTCCCAGCACTGGTGGGCAAGGGGTGGCTCCCGCAATATCTTCAGAAAAGGGATCGTTCAGGATTTGCACGAGAGAATGAACGGTCTTTACTGGCGTAGAGTTACAGTCCTCAGTCCTGTACGCAAAGCCAAACGCAAAGCCAGTGACCAGAGCTTCTGTTCCATGTTGCAACTGGGTCCCACTCAGCATCAAGTTCAATGAAAGCCCATCAGTCCATTGCACGGGCCGCACACGGCTGTGAACACCCCG
The DNA here is from genome assembly GCA_004026805.1 of Lasiurus borealis. NCBI lineage: Eukaryota > Metazoa > Chordata > Mammalia > Chiroptera > Vespertilionidae > Lasiurus > Lasiurus borealis. The sequence continues at coordinate 24,848 of PVJN01029588.1, forward strand.
GGGGCAAAGGAAGGGGAGCGTGCCACCTGCCACGGGCGTGCAGGCAAGCAGGGGAGGCAAGAGCGAAGGGCCAAGAAGGGGACGTTCCTTTGTTCAGACGTTCACATGTTCAGATCTCAACGCCCTTGCAATGGCCAGGCCTGTTCTAGCCAATGACCTGTTCCCAGGTGTGATTGACAGGCAGGTAAGCACCTTTCCCATATCACACATACATTGCTGGGCATGCATCTAAAATGTCTTTGCCCAGTCCCTTCCCTCATCAATCAGCAGGCCACAAGAGCGTTTACGTTAGCAAAGCTGCACAAACGGCATGCCTCTGTTACCTAGTCTCCCCTTCACTCCTTTCTCGTTAAATAATAACCAGATTATCACAACAGTGTCAGGAGGACCGGGGGGAGGCAAGTTTTGAAAGGTCTCCCAGGCTCAGTGGGAGGGAAAGCTGAGGGCCGAGTAGGGACACACACGTGAATTGCCAAGGAGAGTATGGATGCCCAGGTGACTTCAGAAACATGACCTCAAAGGAAATGTGTGTGTGTGTGTGTGTGTGTGTGTGTGTGTGTGTGTAAACCCAGATGCTCAGGTTTTAGCCATGGGCTTCACCAACAAACCATTCATCATGTGAGATCACTTTCAGCCAAGTCACAAGCTTTACCCCACTGATGCTGGTGGCTCGGGGAGGCATGAGGGCATATTTTCATTACTAGCTCCTGGGAGGCGAAGATGGTGCCTACAACAGAAACATAGCTGGAAGGGTCCTTAGAAATCATCTAGTCTAGCTACCCTATTGTTCACAGAGAAAACCCCAGCTGGCAGGAGCCAGGGGTCCAGTGAGGATCTCCTCCAGCCAAGCCCTCCCCGCCTTTTCCCAGCCCAAGGCCGCCTCCGTCTCCCCGGCAACTGATACTCAGAAGTTTACTGAAACACAACGCACTGGTGCAGGATGGGATACGCGGGGGACACTAAAGGTCGCGTGTCTGCGGATTTCCAAGAGGCTTTCTAGATTTGTGCAAAGCCGCTCCTTCTTCCCTTCATGTGACACGGAGAGGGTTAACCAGGACGCTCCGCGACTCTGCAGGGAGCCAGCAGAGGGCACCCTGCACCATTTTATTGCGCCTTCCAGTCCCAATTGTTATCTGGAATGAAATTCACCCATGATGAAAATGGGGCTTCCAGCATCTTCCTTAGATCCTAAGTGCAAACACTTGTTTTCCAAATGGCTCCCGTGTCTCGCCTCGCCTATTGATTCAGTAGTGGAGAGGTAGTGGAAAAGAAGAGAGGAGGAATGAGAGCTTAGAGCATCAGCCGCACACTGAAGGGTCACGGGTTCGCTTCCCAGTCAAGGGCAGGTACCTGAGCTGTGGGTTTCCCGTCCCAGGCGGGGTGCGTGCAGGAAGCAACCAGTCAATGTGTCTCACATCGATGTTCCTCTCTCTGGAGAGCAGTGGAAAGAAGGTTCTCGTGTAAGGATTAACAAAAGAGAGA
>PVJN01029589.1:0-26294 GCA_004026805.1 Lasiurus borealis
GGGGTGCATCAAGAGTTTCCACCTCAGGTGATTGGGTAGTCAGAGCTACTGGGCCCTAAAGGACAACTAGCACACAAAGCCCGTCCATCAACACAGGGAAGCAGCCAAAATGCAAGAGACCAAGAAACATGTCATGAATGAAAGAAATGGAGGAGTTCAAAACCACATTTATAAGGTTACTAAAGAATCTACAAACCACTGAGAAACTTAGTGAGACCTTCAAGGATCTTAATGAGAATGCCAAAAAAAAAAAAAAAAGGAAAAGGACCAGTCAGAAATTAAGCATACACTGAAATAAAGAATAATATATAGAAATCCAACAGCAGACAAGAGGACCCCAAGAATCAAATCAAAGATCTGAAATATGAGGAAGCAAAAAACACCCAACCAGAAAAACAAAAACAAAAAAAAAGACTCCAAAAATGTGAGGATAGTGTAAGGAGCCTCTGGGATGACTTTAAGTTTACCAACATCAGAATTATGGGGGTGCCAGAAGAAGAGAGCAAGATACTGAAAACTATTTGAAGAAATAATGACTGAAAACTTCTCCCACCTGGTGAAAGACATAGACTTACAAGTCCAGAAAGTCCACAGAACCCCAAACAAAAGGAATCCAAAGAGGACCACACCAAGACACATCATAATTAAAATGCCACAGACAAAAGACAAAGAGAGAATCTTGAAAGCAGCAAGAGAAAAACAGTTACCTACAAGGGAGAACCCATACAACTGTCAGCTGATTTCTCAATAGAAACTATGCAGGCCAGAAGAGAGTGGCAAGAAATATTCAAAGTAATGAATAGTAAGAACCTACAACCAAGAGTGCTCTACCCAGCAAAGCAATCATTCAGAATTGAAGGTCAGAGAAAGGGCTTCACAGATAAGAAAAAGCTAAAGGAGTTCATCACCACCAAACCAGGATTATATGAAATGCTGAAAGGTATTCTTTAAGAAGAAGAGGAGGAAGAAGAAAAAGGTAAAGATAAAAATTATGAACAACAAAATGATAACAAATACATACCTATCAACAAGTGAACCTAAAAATTAAGTGAATAAAAAATCCAATGAACAGAATAAGCTGGTGAATATAATAGAATTGGGGGCATAGAAAGGGGATGGACTAAAAATTCTCAGGGGAAAGGTGGTATGAGGGGTGCAGGAAGAGACTGGACAAAAATCTTACACCTATGGATGAGGATAAGGGCATGGGGTGGGGAGTGGGGAATCAGGTGGAGGAGAGCTATTAGGGGGGAAAAAGAGGAACATCTGTAATAAACTGAACAATAAAGGTTTATTACAAAAAGAAAGAAAGAAAGAAACACCATTTGACACTGTCCTGCACTAGGCTACCAGATCTACCTAATACATATTTACAAATCCAATGACACAGACAAAAATGGGGAAATAAACCGAGACCGGTTTGGCTCAGTGGATAGAGTGTCAGCTTGCGGACTGAAAGGTCCCAGGTTCGATTCTGGTTGGGGGCATGTACCTTGCTTGCAGGCACATCTCCACTGTGGGGCGTGCAGGAGGCAGCTGATCGATGTCTCTGACTTTCTATCTCTCTCCCTTCCTCTCTGTAAAAAAAAAAAAATCAATAAAATATATTTTTTAAAAAATGGGGAAATAAAAACCCCCAAGAGAAAGAAAAGAGAATTGTCCAGAAGAAGAGATAAGTGAGGTGGAGATAGAAAATTGACCTGATACAGAGGTCAGAATAATGATGGTAAAGATGCTCAAGAGCATGAGAAAAGTTACAGGAACTGTGGAAAAGAAATAAAGGCTGACATAGCACTAATAACACATTGGAATGAAAACACAGCAGATTAGGGGAAGCTGAGGATTGAATAAGAATTAGAAGACAGGGTAGGGGGAAAATCATTCAAAGAGCCAAAAAGAAAACACAATTTTAAAAAACAAATAAGAGGGTGGGGGGAGGGGCAATGGGAAGCTATGTACACATGTAATACATTAATAAAAAAGTTAAAAAACAAACAAACAGGAGTACAGTTTGAGAGCTGTGAGACAAGGAATTTTTTTTTCCAGACTCGCAGAATTTCTCAGAATGTAGGCACTGTTCTCAGAATGCCCACAAGTAACAAATTAGGCTCCATAGCGCCCTCCTGTGAGCATTCTGAGAATAGAGCCCCAGTTCGGGTATAAACTTAATAGTGGACATTGTCAGATAGCATCCTAGTAAGGGATTATGTTTAATGGAGCCTTTTTTTTTGTGAGCATTTAGAGAACAGCACCCTAAAAAAACATCCATAGAGAGACTTCTGTGCCAGGTGTGATGCTAAGCACGGGGTATAGAGATGAGTAAAACACAGTGCCCACCCTCTGCAGTTTACAGCCCAGTGGGACATTAACATAAGCAAAAGTGCACTGACCAGAAGTGCAGGGGATATTCTGGGAATTCAGAGGAAGACACCTACCCGGTCTAAGGGGATCATAGATAAATACCTGGAGAGGTAATAGCTTTCAAGATGAGTCTTTAAAGTGAGTAAATGTCAGCCAGCTAAGAAAGGCAGAGTGAGGAGGGGGGAGGAGGCATTGCGGGGACTGGGGGCTGCAGGAGCAAAGGCATAAAAGAGAGAAACACAGGAACTACAGAATGCTGGGATTTGAACCGAGGCCTGTGTGTGAGGCTGGTGTGACTCCAAAGCCTGAGGCCATCCCTTGGTGCCCCAGGACTATGCTAACGTGCTTTAGGGCTTACGCAGAGTGTTCATCAAATTCATCAGCTAGGTAGATAGGTTATTCTGTAGATAAATAGCTATATTATATATGTATAGGTAAATATGTAGTTATTTTATATAAATTACTTTTAAAGAAATAAAAACTCTCAGTCTCTTAAACATACTGTATGCCAAACGCTGACACGTGGCAGACTAACGGTGCAAAAATGTGTCACCAGGTTAACTCCCTTCTGCTTATTTATTTACTTTTAAGAATATGTTTTTATGGATTTCAGAGAAAAAGAGAAACATCAAAAAGAGCATCATCAACCAGCTGCCTCCTACCTCCTGCACTTCCCACCCCCTACTGGAAACAGAGCCCTGATGGGAAATTGAACCCTGACCTCCTGGTTTATAAGTCGGTGCTCAACCACTGAGCTAGACGGGCCAGACAGGTTAGTTAACTCTCTTCTGTGTAGACCTTGGCATAAATCTTCTGCTATTCTTTTGCATAATTGTAGTTGTGAAACTTATTAAGAAAGAAGATAATGTCATTCTACACTACCTTTTAAAAGAAAATGTAATGACCCTAGCCAGTTTGGCTCAGTGGATAGAGTGTTCACCTGGGGACTGAAAGGTCCCAGGTTCGATTCCAGTCAAGGGCACATGCCTGGTTGTTGGCTCGATACCCAGCAGAGGGTGTGCAGGAGGCAGCTGATTCTCTCTCTCATGGATGTTTCTCTCTCTCTCTCTCTCTCTCTCTCTCTCTCTCTCTCTCTCTCTTCTTCTCTGAAATCAATAAAAATATATTTTAAAAAAATACGTACTGCATGAGGAAATGGAAGCTAGGGCAAAGCTGGGAATATGTCAAAACAAGGTAAATTTTTCTGTTTGCTAAGAGGGTAGGTTATGAGTGATCTCTTATCCTAAGCATTAAAGAAAAATAGGCTACAAAAACAGATAGGATATAAGGGCTTTAGGGCTAAGTGAAAAAGGTAAAATTATCTGAGTCATGAATTTATCTCAAGAAAAATGAGGTTTCAATATTAAAGCCTAGAGAGTAATTTAAAATAAATGTAACACAGGATGACTGCTATCACTATTGCTCTAAAAATTTCTGACTATCAAGTACATCAAGAAATATAAATAAGAATCATTACTATTGGAAAGAAGATAAAGCTGAAGTTGCTTGAGGATAGTATGACTAAGTCTTGTGAAAACCTAAACAAGTCAACTAAAAAAAGCAAAAATAAATTTTTACTGTATGTCTACGCTAATGGTTACATAGAAAATATAATGGCTTAAAAAAGTTTCCTTCACAGTAGACAGAACACACACCTCAAAGGTACAAAACACCTTGCAATAATCTTTAATGTGTGGGTACAAATGAAGAACACCACAGAAACTTGCTGTAAGATACAGAAAAAAGTCTAAGTGTTTTTAGTCTTTTTTTTTTTAATTTGGCAAGATGGTCTCACAGGTGAACAAAAGCCAAAGGAGTTTTTGAAACTGAGAGTGATTAGGGGCAACTTGCCTTACTCTCCACTAAATGAAAAGAATCCCCATGATGTTTTTAAAATGGACTAGCACAGAAATCTAGTCAGATCAACAAAAGAGTAGTCCTGGAACAGACTATATAGATAAAAGGATTTGACAGGTCCTCAGATCACCAGGTTTGTGAACAGAGATTTACATACAGGAACTTTCGTTTCATTTCAAATTAGCTGCCTTATTCGAACCTACTCAGTAGTTTAAGTCACTATTAGTAAATAGATAAATCCAAGCCGCTGGTGCTACCAACAAGAAAGACATGTGAATGAGAAACAGCTCAATGGCAAATCAATGCTACTCATTTAGAACAGTGGTTCTCAACCTTCCTAATGCTGCGACCCTTTAATACACTTCCTCATGTTGTGGTGACCCCCAGCCATAAAATTATCTTCATTGCTACTTCATAACTGTAACTTTGCTACTGTTATGAATCGTAATGTAAATATCTGTGTTTTCTGATAGTCTTAAGCGACCCTTGTGAAAGGGTCATTTGACCCCTAAAGAGGTCGAGACCCATAGGTTGAGAACCGCTGATTTAGAATGTTTATTCATGCCTAATCGGTTTAGGTCTTCAGACTCAAGGACCCCAGGTTTGATTCCGGTCAAGGGCATGTATCTTGGTGGCAGCTCATCAATGTTTCTCTCTCATGGATGTTTCTAACTCTCTATCCCTTGCCCTTCCTCTCTGTAAAAAAAAAAATCAATAAAATATATATTAAAAAAAAAAAGAATGTTTGCTCACTTCCTTTTCAGGGATATTATTTGAAACCACCATTTGTCCTTCTTTTTGCATATGCCACCCTAATAGGCTTGGCATGTCTCCCCTGATTATGCCTCTTTTTATCCCTCAGGTTTCACTGCTTTGACGGATGACAGCCTCTCTGTTGGGGCAGCCTGGAGCCCAGCAAGTGAATTTGTTTTGCTTCGTGTAGCCTACATTTTGAGTCCTACCATACCAAGAAAAATCTTGAAATATGGTTAAAATTCTTCCCGATACTTTCATGAATTTCAATAGCAGGTAACAGGCAGAAACTAATTTAATTTCTATTTTTTAAATAAAAGGAATAAAAAAAAACTAGGTGGTTAATAATAGGGAAATAGTTAAAAATATCATTGTACATTCTTATAATGAAATATATAATTACTCAAAAATGATTTTTTAAGAATTTTAAATAATATAGTTATTTCAGAAAGTGAGCTGTGATATTTTTCTTCCTATGTTGCTTTATATTTTTTCTTTATTTTGCAAATTTCTTACAAGTATGAGAATTAGGAATACCTATATTCAAAAGATGAAAATGGAGATATTTAAAAATTAGAATACAAACAGTAAAAAACATAATAAATAAATGCATATTTTAAATAATTAGAATATATAATAATAAGGATTTGTGATAAATAGCAAAGCATATACAAATAAGTATTTAATAAATAACATCTATGTGCAATTTTAGCTGATTTTACAAAGAACAACAACACAACCATACATGTTCAAGCAAATATATGACAAAATATTCTAATTTGCATTTACAATGCAGCCTATGGTTTCTACCACTGAATAACTGAGTAAAGGGCCAGTTTCAATTCCATGGCGGTACATGAAAAAACAGGAAAAGCTTTTTTAAATGTAGAACCTTAAATTCTGGACTTGCAAACTTTCATATGCATGGTAAGAATGGCAAAGATCATAAGTACAAGATATAATCATCCCACCTCATTAGCCATTCTTTAAACCAGTAAAGTAACTGACATAAAGACCATGCAGTTGGCGCATATGGTGTTCATAAACATCATCACCAGCTGTTTTGCAAAACAGTAAGGTATTATCATTCTATGGATTTGATTCTAAAAATAATTGACACCTAGATGAATCTTTTCGGAAAATTTTACCAAATAGAATCATCTTCAACGCTCTTCTGAACCAGGGGTAGAAAAATGCGTAAATCATTGGATTAAAAGTAGAGTTCAAGTAGCCAAACCAAATCAACGCATCATTCAAGGTGGGCGGGATAGTGTAGTCCAGGAAAGGATCCATGACTGTGCAGACGAAGAAAGGACACCAGCAAATGAGGAAAACTCCCATCACAATCCCCAGAGTCTTCGCAGCTTTTCGTTCTTTGTTCCGTGAAACTCCACTTCTCTCTTCCAATCCAATTTGAAGCTTCAGATTTGCATTGTGAATTGACCTGGCCTGCCCTTTAGCTATGAAATATATTCTGTAGTAGACATACAACATGATAGACCCAGGTATATAGAAAGAAGTCATAAAGGCCAGAACCCCGGGTGTCTTGCTAAAGAAGACAGAACAACCCCCTAAGCAATGAGTGTGTTTGTAGTACGTCTGTTCGGCTCCCTTGAAGTTTAGCCCCAGGAAGATCATTCCAAACGCAAAAAGAGCAGGGACGCTCCAGCTGATGAAGATCATCACAAAAATAACCAGGACACCGATCTTGGCTTTGTATCTCAGTGGGTCACACACAGCGTAGTAGCGGTCAATGGAGATGAAGGACAAGTGGAAAATGGATGCCGAGCTGAGCATGATGTCAGTGCTGGTGTGAATTTTGCAGAAGACTTCGCCGAAAGGCCAGCAGTGCTCAACAGATCTCACCATGCTGTAAGGCATGACCAGGCATCCCAGCAGGAGGTCCACGGAGGCCATGGAATGAATGAGCCAGTTAGTGGGAGTATGCAGTTGCTTGAAGTGTGATATGGAAATAATAACCATCAGGTTGCCAGCCACTGTGCTCAGGATGATGAGCACCATTAAACTATAGAGGGGAGCACGGGCATCATTTGACCAGCTGCTGTTCACACAGGAAATATTAATTATATTAGGGCAAAAGGACATCGCTCCTGAAGGCTATCCGCCAGTTTATTTTTTCCCTTGTGTGTTGAATCTTCCTTTGAATCAGGTTACCGTTCCATCTTTTATTCCCATGTACGTATCCCAAAAAACCTGGCAGGGAAAAAAAAATAAAAAGAGTGAATCATTGGCAATTTGATTTCCCTTACTTCTAACACATTTACCTATCACTTCTTACTGAAAAATAATTATTTGGAAAGAGCTCTGATTTCTAAATTTTGTTCAATAGTTGAGTTTAATAATTTTTAACATTTACTTAATGTCAGATACTGTGCTAGAAATGAAAAACTGAATTATTAGGTTGAAATATATAAAACTGCCACTTTTATATGTCAGAGAAGACCAAATGGTGAATTTTTTTCACATGCTTTAATCTATGGAAGTTTTGTAAGGGAAACTCATATTCTAAAAGGTAGATACAAATTGCCCCAAAGCTTAGAATTGAAATGCCTTAGTAAAAAAAAAAAAAAGTGAAATACTTTAAACGTGTCTCTTGTACAGAAGGAATATCCTGTTTTTACATTTGATCACATTTGAAAAATATTTTTTTTTACTTTATAATTGATTATAGTGGAAATAAATATATATACATTTACTTCCACTTTGCAAAGCACTTACACATATATTCCAGCATTATTTCATTTAACATTTTGACATCGATAAAAGCAACATGATTCTTTATAAGGAAGACATGACAATTTTATTAGCAAGAATCTGAGGCTTTGTTCATGAAACCATTAAAGCTGGAATACGACCTGATGTCTTAATTACTAGTAACAGTTTCATTTTTACTAACCCAGAAAAGATCAACTCAGATAAACTACTTTCAAGAGCATTAAGCTTTGAACTTTCATATAGGAATGCAGAGTGTTTTGAGTAATGGCATCAGCTGAAGTGTCATTGCGGCCTAAAAGGTTTAAGGATTTTAATTATGCACACACACCAAAGTACAGTGGTACCTCGAGATACAAGTGCCCTAACATACGAGATTTTTTAGATACGAGCCGTGAAGCGAGCGATTTTTGTTTTTAAATATGAGCAACATTTGAGATAGGAGTAATCGCGTGGATCGGCAGGCTGGACACGACCCACCAGTTTCTGCGACTCGAGCGTCTCATAGTTTCCCACGCCTCAAGGTTACAGAACGAATTAAACTCGTATCTCGAGGTACCACTGTATGTGGCAAGAAGGCAGGGCAGGGAGAAAAGAGCGCTGAGCTGAGAGCCCAGGGAACCGGAGCTTCAGCGTGGGCTACGGGCAGGCACTGGAGCTCGTTTTTCTTTTTTCACCTCTGAAACCCATTACAACTTTTTCTCATGCAAGCTCAATTCATAAAACAGAGAGAAGTTAACTCTTTTAAAAACAGAGATGCATCCTTCTACCAGCCTCCTTCTCACGCCTCACTGAAGAACCTCAAAGCTTCACGGGACCCTGTTTAAAATATCACTTTTGTTACTATATGATTCTGTAATTATCAGTTAAATTATGAATTTTGCAGTACATTTTGCAAAATATAGGTGGTATAATAGATATATATTATATAGTAGAGATGGATAGATAGATGATAGATAGATAGATAGATAGATACATACATACATACATACATACATAGTACATAGATAGATGATAGATAGATGATAGGTGGCAGTTTGGGAAAGAATCTAAATGTATGGCAATCAATGACCAACCTGATACTACCAGTGTATTGTGAAAGTGATAAAAAATAAAACTAGCCTTAGAATTCCAGGAGTTTGCCTTCCTTTTCATCTTTTCCCACTCCCTCTGGGTTGACAGTATAGACCACGGTCACACAGAAATCTAAATTTACCCAAAACTAAAATTGGATGAATAGAATATTTAGGAAGTAAAATACATATTTTAATGAATTTAAAACACCTATTTCCAAACCCCTTTTCTACCTTCTGTTCCCAGGAGGAAACATATTCATACGAAATGAATCATAAGATTTATTTCAATAGATACCCAGGCCCAGCTGGTGTGGCTCAGTGGTTGAGCATCAACCTATGAACCAGGAGGTCCTAGTTCGATTCCCTGTCAGGCTACATGCCCAGATGGTGGGCTCGATCCCCCATAGGAATTGTGCAGGAGGCAGCCAGTTAAGGACTCTTATCACTGATGTTTCTACTTCTTTCTCCCTCTCCCTTCCTCTCTGAAGTCAATAAAAATATATTTAAAAAAATAGACACCCAGATCCATTTCATGAAAGAACAAACCGTAGGTTACATTTTAATTATAATTAAAATTTACCAAAAGAATGTATTTTTTCACTATGAATTTAAGTATGCACTCAACTAAACTCTTAGACTTTTTTTTTCTATTTCCTCCTTTTCCTTCTTTCTTTCACTTATATTATTGACATATTAAAGGAACAAAGCAGTACACCCTAGTAACTATTTACAAGTGTTTGCTAATTAATAACTATCAGTTAAATAATCATTCCTACTTGATGTCATCTTGAGCAGGTTCACTCAAAGAGGAGAAATTAGGGTCTAAAAAACAGTAAGACGAAGTAGAAGGCAGGGGGAAGAGTGAATTCATAAAGATGAAAAAAATCATTTGCCAATTTTATATGTCTTGTATTCATGCATCTAAAATGTGAGGTTTCCAGATAAAAACTAAACAACTCAGAGGCTTTCCCCCTCTTATTTTTACAACCTGATTTTAGAGAAATAAAACTTTAACCATAGTATCTTGGAAATTGTTAATATTGATGACATTTCAATAGAGTAATTTTTCTGCCCAATTTAAGAATATTCCACATCATTTTTGTGTGATTTTTTAAGTGTTATAATTTGTTTTTAGATTTATTTGTTTAAATAAATGCCCAATGATGATGTCGTGACGTGAATGGTTACCTAAGAACATGACATAACAGTGGTTTTGTTTCTTTTCTTTCAACTTTAAAAATTTAGATAGCTGGAAATGATTGTTATCTGTATATACAAATTATCCAAGTTGAACATACAATAGTAAGATGGAAAGTTAATAAGTCTCTCGTTAATTATCTAGCTAAGCAAACACTTCTGTGCAAATAATCTAATCACCTGATGTTTAAAAATGACATTTGAAAATGATGTTTGAAATGAAAACAATGTCCCAACGAAGGGCCATCCACACTAATCCCACCATCCCCTTTATCCCTGACTCCATCAAACATCCATGTCTAATCACTCTGTCCCTCATCTCCATACCATTCTATACAACTACTGAGCCCATCTCTTAATGTACCAAAGCTCACAAAGCCATTCCAAGTGTGCCCTTTGCAGCTCATGGTCATCACTCTACTTCCTCCCACTCTTTTCTTAAAAAAAAAAAAAAAAAAATATATATATATATATATATATATATATATATATATATATATTATTGATTTTTTCCAGAGAGGAAGGAAGAGGTATAGAGAGCTAGAAACATTGATGAGAGAGAAATATCCATCAGCTGCCTCCTGCACACCCCCTACTGGGGATGTGCCCGCAACCCAGATACATGCCCTTGACCAGAATCAAACCTGGGACCTTTCAGTCCACAATCTAATGCTCTCTCCACTGAGTCAAATCAGTCAGGGCTCAAACTCTTTTCTAGATGCTCTCCTTCATTGGTTCTAATGAAAACTGTCCCTCCTCTGATAATACTTCATCCCTTATCCTCTGCCAAAGTTAACAGATTTACCTCCTTCATCGCTAGAACCCTTTTACACTCTAGGACCTGGAGGAAGAGCAGGTGTCCTCTGGTTCTCATGGTCCTTGCAGATCCGTGTTCCTCCTGCCTTTCTAAACTCCACCATCTGCAAGCTTTGAAGTTCTGCATTCCCTCTGGGCTGACAGTATAGACAAAGGTCACATAGAAATCTATGGATTTTATCCGGCTATAGACATCTATGGATTCTCACGTTATTTCTCTTTACTTCTTGGAGATGTTGGCTTCTGACCCCCTGTCACTTTCTCCAAGGCTACCTTTGCCAAATTCTTAATGATTTTTTTTTTTGTCCACGTAAATGATCCAATAATAAGGTAGCTAAGGAAGACTACAATAAGATGACTTTGAATTTGACCTGAAGAAAGTGAGGAACTAACCATGTGGGCATCTGGAGGAAGTGCAATCCAGCTATAGCAGTGGTTCCCAACATGGGGCACATACCCGTAGGGCTACAATTTTATTTTTTAAGGAGGACAATCCCAAAATGAGTAATTAACAGTGAATTTTTTGCATTTCTTATGGTCCTAGAGGCCTCATATACAGTATATAAATACACACTGTGACATATTTATGCATTTCATTTCTCTATTACATGTTTTGAAAAGTTTATTTGCCACTTTTCATATCATTTCATATTATTATTATTATTATTTTAAATAATTTCTTAGTGATTTCTCCCTCAGTAGTTCAACTGTCCTTTCATTCTTTATTTTCTCTTTCACGGATGCCATATTCTTTGGAAGCTTGTTTAGACCAAGTTAATGGCCTTTTAGGCTTCCTCCGTGTGAATAGGAGTTTACTTTTTGAATAATAAGAATTATATGTCAAAAAGAAAAAAAAAAAGAATTATATGTCACAGGGTGGGGAGCATCAGGATTTTAGAGACGTGTAGGTGGGACATGGCCAAAACAAAGGGTGGGAACCATTAATCTAGACTCTAGAGGATGCAGAGGGCAAAGGTCTGAAGTGGGAGCATGCCTAGTGTGTTTGCAAAATGGCACAGAGTAGTGTGGTTGGAGCAAAGTGAGCAACACAGAGAAAAATAGATAGGGATGGCAGAGATGCTGCACGGAATAGGGCCTCAGAGGCCACAGTAAGAATTTTAGCTCTGCCCTTGGGTGAAAAGGAAGGCACCAAAGCCTTTTGAATCCAGCCACATGATTTGACCCCTTCTAACAGATTCATTGTGTCTGTTGTGTTGAGAACAGAGGCAGAAGGCAAGGGCGAAAGTGTGGTGATGATGAGGAAGCCGAGGCACTGACCTAGGGGGTGAAGATGGTGGTTTGGGCCAGGGCAGCGGCTGTGTCCATGGAGCGTGGCTCACGGTCAAGTTGGGCTATGTTCTGATATACAGCAGGCAGGATTTTGATGACAGATTGAACGTGGGTTGGGAGAAAGTTGCCAAGGGAAATAGCAAGGCTTTTGGTTTGAACAGCTTGTCCAGTGGACTTCCCATCTACTGAGATGGGAAAGATGGTGGTTGGAGAAGGACAAGAAGCAGGAGGAAGTCAGGAGTTCAGTTTTGAACTTGGGCGGTTGGGGCTGTGTGCTGAACAGTGTGGCCTTTTGTGCCCAGCTGCCTCCGTTCAAGCCTGGGCTTGGCCGTTCACTGATTCTGCAGCCTTGGAATTGAGGCTATAGTTTTCTCATGTAGAAAAATCATCTATTTCCTGGGCCTTTCTGAGGCTGGAATAAGTTAATATTTGTAAAATAGCCCCTTGTGCGTGCGTTAATCAAATAAGGAAACATCCAATGGGAATGTTAAGGGCATATTAAGGGAATGTATAAGAAACATCACAAAGCTTTTTCAAGAAGACACACGTGTTTAAGTTAATATAAAAAGATGTGTTCTTGAGTGTCACTATAGGCAGAGGGAAAGAAGAGGGGGGAGGGGAATACGGAAAAAATAATAATAGATAAAATTGAACAGAGGTAGTAAGTTATAAGGAAATGGACTGTCTTTTATTCACTGCTATAGCCCCAGGGCCTAGAAAAAGTTTAGAACATTCAAAACTGATTAAAGGATTGATTGAATGAACAAATGAACTGAAGAATTCATTAGCTCATTTCTGTTCTCCTTGGGATCAATAAAAATTTGTGTACATACACTTTGCCTGGCTCTAAATTCCAAAGGTAAAGGATAAATCCTCGTAGGCATCTGGATATAAATTCCTTGATTGTGGCGATGGTGTTTGCATTGCACACATTGTACACATTAAATATGGGCAGTTCTTTGCGTATCAATTATGCCTCAATAAGGTAGTTTAAAAAGTAAAAAGGAAAGAGGGTCAAGTTAGCCTAGGACTTTGCATCTGTAATTTTGGAAGCCTGGAGGCTCTAAGGAGCTTAGAAACAGTTAAGGAAATTGTATGGCAATTCAACAATCCTGTATTTAGCCAAACAGTCATCAAATGAAGGTAAAAGAAAGACAACAAATATATATTGATGACCATCTTCTGAGAAACTCTAGGAAATATTCTAACATTAAAAATTCAAATCAAAGTTCTTTAGGTAGTAAGCGGTGAATAAAAGAAACATTAGTGAATTAAGATTTTAGTTTAAATTAAAAAATGACTATAATAATATGACACGATGCAATGCTTGTTAAATAAGGATTTTTTTAAAGTAACAATAATACATTTTGACAAAACACTAAATGTTAACCTGGAAGTTAAATTCTCAACTATCTCCCTAAACCCCAGTTATCAGAGTTGGTGAGGGGCTTATGAGTTCAACTTCCCAACATGATACCTAGCAAAAATTTAATTTTGTAAAGTTCTCTAGCAACACACATACACACACATACACATAGAAAATAGGTATGGAATGGCATGCTCCAAATTCTCAATATTGTTTACCAGAGATACTGAGATTTAAACAAAAAATTACAAGGAAAATATAATACCAAATTTTTGCAATAATTTTTCCATGTTGGTAAAATAATGTGAGTTTTGTTTTCTTCTCTATAATTTCTCCATCTTCCACATTTCCTACTATGAGAACGTTTCACTTTCATAATCAGAAAAAATATATTTAATAAAATCAAATGTATTGTAAATGAATTAAGTTTCAAGTGAAAGTTTTATAAAGTCTTGTTAAATCATTATAAATGTTTTATTATTTGTGCCTCTTTTGCTTACATAATTCTTTCTATGAGTTAGTTTTACCTTCATATTAAAATCATACTTTTGCTAAATTTCTGAGCTAAACCCTTGCAAATTTTTTCTATCCTATAAATTTGGAAACAAAATTAGGATTTGATAATAATTTTATTTTTAAAATATGTTTGTAGCTCTGAAATTTATCCAATAATTTTTATTAAAACACTAAGCATATTTTTTGAAAAATACTTATTTTAAGAGAAAGAAAGAGATAAGAAGCAGGGAAGACAGAATTTCCAAATGTTTAGGTCATGATTCTCAGGGTAAGACATCACTGGAAGCAAACTGTTTCCATCCTGAAGAAACAGGAAACGTGGAAAATCCATTTGTTTGCTTATCTATCACCATAGTCCCATAGATAAGAGGGAAAACAATCTACAGCTATACTGTGGTCAAAAGACTATTCCTGAACATGTTTGGGCTATGCGTACGTGTATAAGATCATACGTATCAGATTTCAATAATCCTAACTGAAAGATTCTTAAGTTAATTGATCTAATATATGGCATGCATAGACACACACATGCTAACATGTGAAGTCATTCAGAAATGTGCCAAGATTATTACCAAACAATAGTTGTGCAAATCAGATTTTAGTTTTGTAATTTAACATATAGTAATAACACCATACATTTTAATTTCAAAACCTATAAAAAAATCTCTAGGGAAGACTTTTTTTATTATGCTGAAACTAGCCAACTATACAACATGGGATTTCCTTTTTAATGTACAAGAAAAGGAGGTTTTAAAAATCATATTTCAAAAGGGGACATCTGCAATACTTTCGACAATAAAGGTAAGTTTTTTAAAAAATCGCATTTCACCTTACCAAATTGGCCAACTTTTCATAGGTAAAGTTTTTTCATAAAAGCGCGACATCTTAAAAAGCATCTGTAAAGCAAGCTATTTAAAATATTGAACTATTTTTTAGCTCCTCTTACTAAAACAGGTATTAACTAATTAAACTTATAGAACCCTTGTTAATCCTTGCATTAAATGATCCTAAGATTAATATATGAATAAGTACCAAACCGTTGTTAAGTCTTATTCTCTTAAGCATTCTCCCGGTCTTTGCAGTTGGGCATGGCTGTCGGTTGAGTGCATGCAGACCTACCTGCTCAGGTGAGTGAACGGAGCCAGCGGATGAGCCGCCCGCAGAAACGCTGCCTTAGGGAGGCGGCCGGCCTGGAGCCGCTGCTGCGCTCAGATAGGCCACCGCTAACAGACAGGCTGACGCAAACGCTGAATCTGAAAAAGATAAGCTGATAATAAATCTTTCTGACACAAGGTAACAGTATGACCGAGAAATAGAACTGGGAGGTGCTTTTATTCTAAACCAGCATCAGGAAGCTAGCAGTGAGCAAGCCAAATGGAGAAGGTAAATACTTTAAAAATAATCTCAAGCATGGGCCACCAGGAACCACGGCCGTGGTTGTTAACAGCGTATAAATGAAAGCACCTGTCCATTAAAACTGCCTTAGTCGTTGATTGATTTGAAAAGAAACTGCTCCCGTATCAGACACTGGTACAGAGGAAGCAACGAGCACTATAAAAAGTGTTCATTTTTCAAGTCAGATGACTGGTACCACCAAAGGAATAGTCCTAAAAAGGAGAATGTCCTAGACCCAGTGGCATCTTAAAGTTAGAAACTAATTTAAAACAGTCGCTTTTGAGCTTTTTTTAACCACTAGCAAGCAATGCCTTTTATAGTATGACTGAATACACATGAAGGAATGCATCCATAACAGGAACAAATGTTTTCATTTAAAAACACCCTTACCTCATTCAATAAATTCATATTCGCTATTTTTTAATTAATGGATTCACACACCAGAATGTAACTAAACACAATCAGGAAGATACTGCCTTAGAGGTTATATGCTCATACACATTTAGTTCATCAATTTTTTAGTTCCTATCTATAAAACTTCCAAAATGACCATCTTATACATGGAGACAGGGCCTTCAATAGAGCAAAATGGGTAGTTGGACAAGTGTAGTATCTCATCTATTTCTGTTTCGCATACTGACACAGGAAATCATAAGATCATTATGACAGACTAGAGGCCTGATGCACAAAGATTCATGTGAGAACGGGCCTTCCTTCCCTTGGCGGCCTGCACCGCCTTCACTCCGGCTGGAGCCGCCTTTTCGCCTTCCCACACCACCCAGAGAGGCCCAGAACAGCTGCATATGCAAATTAACCTTTCATCTTTGTTGGGTTAATTTGCATACTCATTGATTGGCTGGTGGGCATTGTGAGAGTAGTCAATTGGCATCTTACGCTTTTATTAGTGTAGATGGATTATAGGTTTCAATTCTTCACTCTTCTAGCATTTTTACCTTGTGTCTTTGCTTCACTGGGAGTGGGAAATATTTCCCTGTCCTTTGAGCTTGAGCTTTGCATTTGACTTGTTTTGGCCAAAAGAACGTAGACAGAAAAAAAGAGTGTCAGTTCCAAAACTAGACATTAGGAGAACTCACAAGTTTATGAGAGGCATGTGAGAGGCATGTGAAACAGTCCAGGGCACACAGATGCACAGTACATGGTAAAACTACGCTAGCTGCCTCTACAGATTCATGAGCAGAAGTTGCTGTTATTCTAAGCTACCGAGTTTTGGGGTGGTTTTTTACATGGCATTTTCTTGGCAATAACTACCTGGATTAACTGTATTTCTGAAAGAAACCCTTGATATCTATTACCCTGTTTTCCTGCTTTGTCATAACACTGCCACAAGGAAAATGCTGATACCACACAACTTGTGGTCTAAATAGCCATTAACAGCACAGCCAGTGTGGCTCAGTGGATGATTCTCTCTCATCATTGATGTTTCTATCCCTCTCACCCTCTCTCTTCCTTTCTCTCTGAAATCAATAAAAAATATTTTAAAAAGAAAAATAATGGCCATTAACAAAAGTTGCAGTAGCAAAAAACAAAAAGAAAGCATGAAATAAATAGTATACTTTTCTAAATGAACCTGACCTTTTACTGGGTGAATATAACTCCTGCTTCAGAAATTGCTAGATATTAACTTTGGTTGTAGAAATAACACCCAAGTGTACTTCTTAACAGTACATAGGAAGTATCATTCATCTTTCTGAAAATGAGTTCCCTATGTGCTTGAATCATATAAGTACTTTTCTTTATTAAAAATGTTTGATGTTTACACTATTGTAGTTATCCCCCATTTCCCCCCCTCCACTCCTCCTCCTTTGGATATCACCACACTACTGCCTGTGTCCATGGGGTATGTATATATATTCTTTAGCAAATCCCTTCACCTTCTTTATCTAATCACCCTCTTCCTCCTCTCCTTGGACACTTGTCAATCTGGTCTGTTTCTGTGCTTCTGGTTCCATTTTGTTGACCAGTTTATTTTGTTCATTAGATTTCATAAATACTTTTCATTTTGTGAATAAACCTTCTTTGCAAGCAAGCATAATGCCTCCTGTATTAGAGTACTAGGAAATCAGAGTCCTTAACTGCTTTGTTCATTATTGTCTCACCATCACCTAAAATAGTGTCTGAAAACCATAAATGCTCAATACATACTTGTTGATTGAATAATATTGAATTACTGATTACATTAATTGCTTATTTTTTAAAGCTGTGTGTGTGTGTGTGTGTGTGTGTGTATTTCAGAAAGGAAGGGAGAAGGAAAAGGAGATAGAAACATCAATGATGAGAGAGAATCATTTATTGGCTGCCTCCTGCATGCCCCCCACTGGGGATTGAGCTTGCAACCCAGGCATTTGCCCTTTACTGGAATCAAACCCATGACCTTTCAGTCCTTAGGCCAAGGCTCTATCCACTGAGCCAAACTGGTTAGGGCTAAAGCTTTTTAAAAATCACAGTATTACATTGATATGGAACTTTCATAGTTCCATTTGTGTAATTACAAAACTACAGTGCAAGTCAATCTTCCTTTCTCTTTATGATGTCTTTTTTTTTTTAACCTGAAAATTTATTTAACTAAGTAAATTTAGGATGAACTGTGTGTGAAAAATGGTGTTGTCATTCCTCTTACTTTAGGACTATTGCTTATCTTGGGGACACATATATATATATATGAGTCATTGTTCTCCAGGAAAAACAGAACCAACAGGTTGTGTATAGACATAGGAAGAGATTTACTATAGCAAAAATGACTCATGGGATTATGGAGGCTAACAAATCTCAGCACCTGCGGGGTGAGCTAGGTCTCCAGGAAAGCCAATAGTATAGTTCCAGGCCAAAGGACAGAAGAATTGGGACTCAAGAAGAGCTAATGTGTCAGTTTGAATCCAAAGGCAGAACAAATGTTCCAGTTCAAGAGCAGTCAGGCAGAAAGAATTCTCTCTTAGTTGGGGATGGCTGGTGTTTTTATTCTGTTCAGTCCCGCAACAGATTGGGTGAGGCCCACCCAGATTAGTGAGAACAATCTGCTTTATCCAATCTATGAGTTTCAGTGTTAATCTCAACCAAAAATATTGTCACAGAAATACCCAAAATAATGTTTAACCAAAAATTTGACTACCATGTGGCTCAGTAAAGTTGACACATAAATCTAGCCATTACAGTGTATGGAATGGGTTGCAACTGTTTGGTTATATAAAAGGGTGATGTTTCTTTTTGTCTTTGCAATATCTTATATTACCTGTGATGTACATCACTTTTTGGTTCAATGCTTAATCAATAATAAAATTGTTTTCTTCTTTCTCTACTTTCTTTCTCTTTCTACAATAGTCATCCCTGAGTGGAGTGGTTTTCTGGGTTGGGAGGAGATTTTGTTTTTATTTATATTCCCCAACCAGAAGCATCAGTTAGTCTGATTAGAATAACTGTGAAAGAACTTGTCAACCAGTGGTAAAGAAACAGTTAACACCAATGGAGAAGTATTCAAGGGGACACAGGATCAGGGAGATTGAGGGTGATGGGATCAGAAATTTTCTCTGACATCTTTTCCCTCTCCTTTTTTCTCAGATCCTCTCCCACTTCATTCCATTGTAAGAATACAGAGTAAATGGTTGGCAATGGCTCCATGATTTTAATTACAAAGTAAATATGACCACATCCAGAAATATTTGCCGTTAAAAGGACTTCAATAAATCAGGTGTCCAAAACATTAAAAAATGTCTCGACTTGTGGAATTTAATGTAGGTGGGAAAAAGGTCTTGGCAAAAGGATATTGGCATAGCCCCTGAAATTATGGCCTAGCCCCTGCCATTGTGTGCAACTGAGTCTTTCCTGACATGGCCATTCCTATTGTGGAAAATGTTGATACAACTGTCATGGCCTCCTGAAAGGCACTCCTAAGAGGATAAATTATTTTACTTTCCTCCTTAAGGGATTTTTAGCAAATAGAATTATAGGTATTACTTGAGTTTCCCAAACAAGCTTATATCATGAAGCTACAGCTGTTCCGAAATGAATATCAAAATAGCTGAATAATAAGCAATCTATAACTTATACAGCTCCTCCACTATCCCAGACCCTACACCATGCTGTCACATATTATCTTCATGCCAACCGGAGACTATGGGAACATAGATTGATGCCCAAGGCAAATAGCAAAGCCAGGAATCAAAGTCAGGCCTAACAGCGAAGTTCCATCTCTCTGTTCTGCCATTTTATTCCTCCTGTTGTATAAACAACTAGACTCACTCTGGTCTATTAACTGTCTCTGGTGACTTCTGGTGGGATTGAGTTTCTGAATTTGTGATATGGAGAAACATGCAGGGATTAGATTCCTTCAATAAAAGTCAGCTTTATATAATCTACCCATTTCTTGACTAGAAAGAGTAGTGAATAATATTTTCCTTAAAAGCTTAATCTATAATACAGTTCATCAAAAGTAAATATTATGATTAGTAGAGCTTATTAGTACAGAACATGACAATGATGCCTTTTCTTATCAGCTTTGCAAAAGAGAAGAAGCTGTCCATGGGCCTGGAATATTTAATTCTTACTGCACTTGAATCTCTGACCCAGGTACTATATTTACACGGCTATAGAAAGGGCAGCATTTTGCAAACTTTTGTAGGATGTGAGTTTTTTTCTGGACTCCTTCTTCTTCCTCCCAAGTGCCCTAGAATGGAAAGACCCAATAAGTAACTTCCCTCTCACCATTTCCACCACAGGGGGGAGTAGCGGGGATTTGTTGACACTGGGTCTTCCACAGTGTGCTGCTCAGAGCTTGTCTTGCATTTTAGCAACTCTTGAAGACAGGACCTAAATTTACTGCTCAGGTAAGCCAGGTTACTGTCAATAATAGTAAAGGGGGATGTTAAGGAAGAAAGGGAGGTGAAAGAGGAAAGATGAAGGAGGAAAAGAAGGAAGAGGGTCAAACATGGAAGGAGGAGGAGGAAGAGTGGGACGAGGACGAGAAGAGAGAACAGGGAAGAGGAAAAACTTTTAATAAAGCTGTAACCAGTCACTGGGCTGAAGGCAATAGATAAAATCTCTAGTTTATTCACATAAGGACTTTAAATAACATGCTATTTTTATCACTGCTTTACAAAGGAAAAAACTGAGAATTAGGTGTTAAGTTACTACTGAGGGCCAGCAGTAGAATTTGATTCTAGATTTGTCTGACCCTAGAGTTCCAAGCTTCTAATGACTAAAAAGAATTTTGGTGAAAAAAAGTTAAAATGAAGTGTGTTCCTTCTTTATAGCTTATTTCTGCCACAGACACTCCAAACAGCTGGATAGGAAAAAATGAGATGACTACAATATTGAGAATTTGACTTAATATCAAGTTGACCAAGGGAGCATTATTAATTACAAGCTAAGCAAATGAGGCAAGTACCATTTGAGCCAAGCTAAATTACATATTAACAGTGATTTAAAAACATTTAAAATTAGTATTTTTAATTGTCTTAATCACTAAAAATATTATAGTATATTTTTGTCAACAATCTCTGAAGATAACTTTTATTTATTTCTTTTTAAAATATATTTTATTGATTTTAGAGGGGGGGGGGATAGAAACATCAAAGAGGGAGAGCCATTGATCGGCTGCCTCCTACACACCCCACACTGGGGATAGAGTCTGCAAACCATGACCTTCTGGCTCATAGATCAAAATGCTCAACCACTGAGCCATGCTGGCTGGGCTGAAGATAACTTCTACATTCAGTTAAAATTAAATTATATATCTACTTAGGGAAATTTTCAGGCTATCAGATTTTATTTTCTCACTACAGTGCTTTTATAATTCATCTCTACAGCTAAAACTGAATAACACAATGACAGGCTTTTCAATTAATTTTTACTCATAGTGTGATAGCAAATAAACCCTTAGTTAATTGTCTTTGACGGAGCCAGATGAGATTTTGTCATAAAAAGAAAGAAAAAAATGAGCTGGTTCACAATCAATTTCAGTTAAATCAACATTGTAATCTGTAAAAACAGTATTTTGTAATACTCATATTTTCATAACTCAATTCAAAGTTTATCCGATCAACATGTCTACAAAGCACATTACCCAAACATTAACTATTTATCAGATAATCTGCCACCATACTGACAGGTGGGCCTTACTTGCTTTGGCAGGAGTTCAAAGTCTCTCGGTTTGGTGATGAAATAGCTATTTACCCTGATAAGAGCTCTTGCTATATTTCAGTGGCCGGACCACCATATGGAACTGATTTCAAAATATAAAGATTAAAAGAGCTTACTCTTCTGTTAACACGTTTTCATTGATCTGTCTAAATTTCCCTCCTAAACCCGAAATTTCCCCACTTTTCATGGTGACAGTCTGCTCCCAACGTCTCAAGGGAAACTTCTGTTCTCTCTGCCACATCAACAGATATGACCAACTAACTTTAATCTTTGTTCCAGAATGATATATATTTTAATATTGACCATTTCTTACACCTTGCATTCTATCAAAGACTGTGACTATTAAAGCTACAATCTGTATTAATAAAAGGCCTGTGTAATCACACTGTAACGCTGTCATGATCAAAAGAGCAATGGCTCTTGAGGTGGGCAAGGCGGGGTGAGAGCTACTAGCTGGGGAGAGCTGTTAGTGGCAGCGAGCTACAAGCAGCGATGGGCGGGGTGGCCAGCTGAGGCAAGCAGAAGCGAGCTACTCAGGGACAATTTCCTGCGCACTGGGCCTCTAGTATTGGCTATAAGGAATGTGGCAGATTGCTCTTACAAAGGCAAGGATGCCATTAGAATCTGGCTTTCATCATCACTGAGGGACTCAATTGCTCTGAGCTCCAGCACTGTGGCAGCAGCTTGAGGGGCGCATCCAGGGAAGAACTGAACTCTCTGATACCAGGCCGAGAGCTGGAGATGCAGCGTCCACTCACACAGAAGTGCTACCAGAGGCCTTGGTTCCTTTTCTGAGCCCTTTCTCCACAGAGTAGGCAGGCGGTTGCCATAGCTGAGTCATCTCCATCAACCTGGCTATCCCTCTTTGCCCTGCCCTGGTGATTCCCTGAGACCCTGCCCCTCCCAATTTGCAGGCCTAGCCAAGATGTTCCTAGAGGCTTTTCTATCTGAGTGGCCTATCTTGGCTCATGCTTCAGACTTTGCTAAAATCTCTCAAATAGCATTTGGCCTCAGAGAGCCCATACCTCTCACTAAGTGACCCCAGGCCCGACACAAGCACCAGCTGGCATTTGTATGCAGCTTGGCCTCTGCTAAGCAGCTGTAAGCCCAGCATAAGTAGCAGCCACCTGCAGGTCACTTTGTAGCTCATGCTGGGTAGCCCGAGGCAAGGCACAGATGCTGACCTTGGTCTGCACCTACTAGGAAGCTCCAGATCCGGCTCACCAAGTGGACGGTGTTTCAGACTATGTCGAAGCGCCATTCAAACACCTCTACAAGTGACACATTCAAAAGGCACACTCAGCAGACACCAGAGCCCCGCTGAAGTGAGTACTGCTCCCTGTGGTTGGTCCCTGCACAGCTGATCCTTCATGGTGTTCGCAACCAGTCTTTGCAGCTGAGTGGCCTGGGGATAAATCCCTCTCATTAACATACCAACAGTAATCAAGTCTCAACCACAATAGAAGAGTATACAGAGCTCATGCAGGGAGGGGTCACCTGGAGAGCCCAGCTCAGGTGAATAGATGTCTTGGATACTGACATCTACTATATTCGGCCAGTTTACCAAGCTTGGGAGGGGCAGCAGGCTGACATATAATATATAAAAACACACACAGGGAGGCTACCAAAATGAAGAGAAAGAGAAAGATGTCCCAAATGAAAGAACAGAACAAGAAATTAAAAACCTATTTGAAAAAATAATGACAGAAAACTTCCCTAAACTGGTGAAGGAAATAGACATACAAACCCAGGAAGTGCAGAGTCCCAAACAAGACAAATTGTGATTAAAATACAAAAGATTAAAGACAAAGAGAGAATCTTTTTTAATAAAGTGATGCATTTATTTTATTCAGCAAAACCCAGGGATTATAGGCCAACTATTTTATGTAATCAACCTAAATAAAATTCTAGGCAAATTTAAAAATAAAATCTTGAAAGAAGAAAAAAAAATACACACACCTAAAATTACAATATTAGGTAAAGAGACACGTGATTTACAGATCTAGCGTTGCTCTATACAATTACTAATTACCTAGGGAAGGTGGGCAGGTGCCATTTTCCATTTCCACCACTATACATAGTTCTCTACTTGCTGAATGCCCAGCTTTTCATACAGCATCTCTTCCTTCAGTCTTTTGTATTTTGATTGTGATGTAAAACTTGCTTTTATTTTAATATTGAGGTCAGGATTTCAACTGCTGTAAAATTATAAACTTTTATACTTCTATCAGTTCCTGAGGGAGCTAGTTCCCTTTGCTCATGGGTACAGGCATGCTTCCCACTGGCAGAGCTACATGCAGCCTCCAGCTGGCTGTCTGACAAAGAAACCAGCTTATCCCCTTCTCTCCGAAGAACCCCGGTTGTGCCGCTGTGATCCTCAGTTCCAAAGTCAGCCAGTCTCTTGATTCCGCATCACTTCCTTTGTGTTTACATAGCATTTTGGCTGTGTTGCTGTTTAAAATAAATAAACAGTTTACATAAAGGAAAAAAGATCCAAGTGATGTGTAGTCTTACTAGAGACCGGGTGCATGAATTTGTGCACAGGTGGGGTCAGGCTGGCCCAGCCTGATTGGAGTCAATCAAGCCAGCAGAGGGGAAGAGCTGTGGGCAGTTGGCCAGCCAGCCCAGCCCCCTGGCCAAACTCCTCATTGAACTCCCTGTAGAGGGGATAATTAGCATACTAGCCTTTTATTACATAGGATGACAGAGCAAACAAAATCACTGAAAACTTTTAAGCAGAACTGAGTTAGAGGTATGTATTGTAATAAAAGTGGTAACAAATTCAGACTTATTATAAGTTACAAGGTTAATAGCAGAATATCTAAACATAGAGGTTCTCCCCATGGAGCCTGGAGTTGGGGATAATTAGGGGTCATCTTGGAAGCTGGCTACCAATGCATATGCCTGTGTGCATGTATGTATGTGTGTGTGTGTGTTACATCATCAGGAAATTGATAACAAAAGTTGTAATCTTTAAAGGAGGAAGTATCAAAATTGCTCCCTGGATAATATGATTCATCAAGGTATAAAAAGATAAACTTAACAATTGTATTTGAGCATTGGTCTTTCTTCGAATTGTATTGTTTGTATCAAATGAGCATCACAAATTATTTAAGTGGAAGAAATTAAAATTACATTTAAAAAGCACATCAAAATTATAAAACACACATACATGCATTAAAAAAATCCATAGTGAGAAAGTAATCAGAGCTGGGTTTGAGTATAGAGAGTGCCACTTATTTTTTAATTTTTATTTATTTCAGAGGGGAAAGGAGAGGGAGAGAGAGAGAAACATCAATGATGAAAGAGAAATCATTGATTGGCTACTTCTTGCACACTCACTACTGGGGATCAAGCTCACAACCCGGGCATGTGCCCTTGACCAGAATGGAACCTGTGACCCTTCAGTCTGCAGGCCAATACTCTATCCTCTGAGCCAAACTGGCTAGGACAGTGCCACTTTTAATAATAAATTCACTGCTGCAATGTTGAAGAAAATTCATTTGAAAAAGTGAATTTTAAATAAATTCATTCTAAGGCAAGCTAATAAGTTTGTCACAGAAAAAATATCAGGTAGCATATTCAGATGAGCAGTTCTTAGTTGATCTCTAGGCAAAATTTGAAAATTAAAATAGTACGCTTTCTCTCAAGAATTTTAGAACCTACCAAATGCAATAAAAGACTTTATGAGATGATATTATGTAGGAAATAAATACCAATTATGCTTATAAAAATTATGTTCACTTCTTTGGGGTATTAGTTTATTTAGCATATTTGTTCATAGGTTGTCCAAGGTAATTTTTATGATGATAGTTTAATACAAAGCAAATAAAAATATTTTATTTCTCCTTGTGTGAAAGAATTGTAAGAAAGATGCTCGAGGGCAATTTCCCATGGCCTCGTATTACAGGTTTTCAATACTAAAATCCATTGTTATTTAATGCTTTAGAGCAGGAAGCAGCAAACGTCTTCTGTAAAGAACCAGGCAACAAATATTTTTAGCTTTTCTGGATCTATGGCCTTTGTCACAACTATTCAACATCTAAACAAATGAAAGAGACTGTTTATAACAATAAAAGCGTAATATGCTAATTAGACCACACAGATGAACAACCTTCTAGACGAAGCCTGGGGCTGTGGCTTCGAGGGCAGAGGCAAGCCACCACAGCTGGGAGGGCCGAGCCCCTTGCACAGATTTTGTGCATGGGGCCTCTAGTATTCAATAAAAGTTTAGCTACGGAAAATAAAATCAGAATTTCACATAATTACCTTGTGTCACAAAATAGTCTTCTTCTTCTGGTTTTCTTTTTCAACCACTTAGAAACATAAAAACCTTTCATAGCTCACAAGCCACACAAAAACAGGTAGCAGGTCAGATTTGGTAAATGTCTGCTTTGGTGCCACCCTCTTAACATGCTCATGGGCCGGCAAGATAAGCAGGGCACTAAATAGGCAGTAAGTCACGAATAAAAAACGAAAACATGAAGGCCCACTAGATGTAAGCTCAGCTGCCTTCTGGGATATTTCAGTGCTAGATACCAGGTCAAAGACAACTAGCTGATGTTGAATTCATTAATTTTCTTTTATTTATTTATTTATTTATTTATTTATTTTAATTAAATCTTTATTATTCAGATTATTACATTTGTTTCTCTTTTTTTCCCCTCCATAGTACCCCTCCACCCAGCTCCCACCCTCCCTCTGCCCTTAGCTCCCTCCCATTGATCTCATCCATAGGTGTATGATTTTTGTCCAGTCTCTCCCTGTATACCCTTCACCCC
>PVJN01029590.1:0-26294 GCA_004026805.1 Lasiurus borealis
CCCTGCCAACTGCCCTCCCCTGCTGACCATTTTGTGGTGGCCATCTTGTGACCACGTGGGGGCAGGATCTTTTGACCACATGGGGACAGTCATCTTGTGTGTTGGAGTGATGCTCAATTTGCATATTTCTCTTTTATTAGATAGGATAGTTATCAGTTCAAACAGTTTTGAAGCATTACCTAGGTTTTGCTACTTAAATTTAAAGTTAAACTAAAAACAAAATAAAGTATAACAAGTTTATCCAATGAGCTTTTAATAGAACAATAACAATATGAAATCTATAATGCTTTAACATTTGGTGTTAGAAACTCCATTCTAGTTCTCATACCTCTTTCTTAAAATCTCTGCCCTTTCCATAACCCTTTAGTGTGCAGCCGTGTGTTTCACATAAACTCAATCCTTTGGCCTTAGTTTATAGGATCAGAGACAAATGTCTGGCTTAAGCAGGCCTACCCATTTCTTTCTACCAGGAATTGTGATTAAAAGTATACACACTAAGTTCTCGGCACAGGACTTGTAAGAGCAAGTAAATCTCAGGAGCTGAGAACGCAGTTTTGGGGTGGACATTAGGACAATGTACAAATGGCTCAATTAGTAGAGAATTCTAATCTGTAAAAGGAAAGGAGTTGAGTAGAGAAAAGCAGAAATAACCAACAATTCAACCTCTGAGAAGACCGGGGGAGATTAGATGGAAGTAGATACTATGGTTACTGTCTGTCTACTTACCAGGTCTCTTTCCATGGAAGACTCAACTTTACTTCCTGTTTTCAGGTTCTGTGCAAAACACCTCTATCCTTCCTCCAAATCCTCCTTCAATGGAAATGGGTTTCTGTAATAACATGTTGCCTGCTTAAATATTTTTGGCAAGTGGCACCAAAACATAATATACATTCACCTAGCAATAATAAATGAAATATGAGTTTATGTCTCTATAGGTTTTATTTTAAGTGACATTTGATTGTATCTTCAATCTAATATACATAAATATTGATTTATTTTTAATAGTTATTTATAAAATGATTCATGAAGTAATTTCCTATTATTGAGGCATTACAAAGCAAATGAAGCATATATAGCTTTGGCAAACCATAAATATTGATTGCAAGTTGGCAGTTCTCCAAACAAAGTAATCATGACCCTCTCTGTATTAATTGTCGGGGCTGTCAAAAAATTAGGCAAGTTTGATGAGTTTAAACAGTAAATTTATTTTCTTATAGTTATTGAGGCTAGAAGTTCAAATCTCTCTGAAGACCCCAGCAGAGGAATTTGTTCCATGTCTGTCTCTTAGCTTCCGCTATTGCTGCCAAGCTTTGTATACACATCACTTCAGTCTGTGCCTCTGCTATGACATGTTATTCTCTCTGTCTCTGTCTATCTCTTCTCCTCATAAGGACATCAGTCATATTAAATTAGGGTGGGCCCAACTTAATTTATTTTTTTTCCCCACAAATACAATTTGTCACCATTAAAAGTCTGAATTTTAAATAAATTCTTGGACTGAAGGCTCATATCCATCAGTTTATTCAACTTAGCCCCTGTCTCATCCCGAGTAGCTTTTTAAAATTGCTGTCTTCACTATTAATCTCCAGGAGTTTCCCTAATTCAAACTTAGACTTCTTCAGCACTTGACTTTTCTTACACAGACATCATGGAGTAAAAAAAAATCGATTGTCAAGTCTTTTCTATATCTTTTCCAATGCTAGCAGGAATCAACTTATTGACCACTTCTTTCAAGTCATCTGTCTGCACCTCTTGGGTCCTGAATTTTATCATCTCCTTCCAAATTTGGCAGGCCTGTGGCTGCTGCGCATAAGAGGCCTTCTGAATCTGATGTGTGTTGTAGTGAAACCAACACAGAATAGACAAAGCAAATAATCATCAGTAGTCTTGACATCAACCTGTGCTTCAGTCGTGGTCTGCCATTTTTGTTGTTGTTGTTATTGTTGTTGGTCCTTAGAATATGTTTTTCATCGGTAAGATCTTTGCCATCGAAAACAGTCAGGCAGTTTTTGCTTTGGACATCCTCAGTAATTATATTAAATTTTCTAAATGCAACTTCATCTGTTCTGTTAATCAGATACCAACCATTCCTTGTGAGAAGAACTATAAGAAGAGGTGATATGGCCTAGAAAGAGATGAAAGGGGATATGTTAGAATAAGCAGAAAAACAGTAATAAAGTCCTGCTAGAATTAAAATAAATTAAAAAAAGACAATGTTGAAAACAGGAATGTACAGGAGAGGCATGAGAAAATCAAGCAAAATGAATTTGGGGAAATGGTAACTATGGAAGAGAAAGGAGATTTTAGTAAATATAATGGAGTTCCTGAAGGAAAGATGGAAAACTATATTAAAGGTTACAGAAGAAAGCTTTCTGAGTCTTATAAAAAGTTGATCCAGGTGCATGCAACACTGATTCATACCTGGTTAATCTTTTTTTACTTTAAAGATTTCTTGGGGGCATTTGGGCCAAAAATCACATGCAGGAAGGGAAAATCTCTATAATAGCATTTGATGTGAGAAGGCAGTGACACAAATTCCACAAAAGTTCTTGGCAATATCATATTTTATAATATGCCCAAACACATGGGATATAGTGCTTGTGAGCTCTTATTTAAAACAATTTAAACTTTGAGGTTAAACAGAAATCCTTAATATTGATTTAAATCCTTATTTTTCCCACAAATTTTGTGCTTTGGGGATTTTGAAAATAAATATATTCCACCCCTAGATGAAGTTCTACTATTTTGCCTTATCCTATCTAATAAAAGAGTAATATGCAGTTTGACCATCACTCCAACACACAAGATGACTGCCCTCATGTGGACACAACATGGCCACTACAAGATGAGCAGCAGGGGAGGGGAGTTGGCAGGGACCAGGCCTACAAGTAAGGGCAGTTGGGGGTGTTCAAGCCTTCAGAGGAGGGAATTTGAGGGTGACCAGGCCTGCAGGGAAGAGCAGTTGGGAGGGACCTGGCCTGCAGGAGAGAAAAGTTAGGGACAAACAGACTGGCAGAGAAGCAGTTAGGCTTAATCAGACTGGCAGGGGAGTGGTTAGGGGGTGATCAGGCTGGCTGGCAGAATGGGTTAGGGGCAATCAGGAAGGGAGGCAGGTGAGCACTGGGATTGGGCCTAAATGGGCAGTCAGACATCCCTTGAGGGGTCCCAGATTGGAGAGGGTGCAGGCTGGTCTGAAGGACACTCTCCTCCCCCCACCCCCCGCATGAATTTTGTGTACTGGGCCTCTAGTTTTTCTATAAAAGCTTACATATTTAATCTTTTGCATACTATATCTATTCAAGACTATTTGCTGCAGAGAATGTTAGTTTTCCTAATAACAATACTAAGCAATCTATAATTTCCCACTGCTCTGTGTTATCATCATTACCATAATTTCAAATATATCAACTACATATCAATTACAATTCCATATTCTGTTCCATTTGTTTCACTGCATGATATTTCACACTATACAGTGGTACTTTGAGATATGAGTTTAATTCGTTCCATAACCTTGAGGCATGGGAAGCTATGAGACGCTTGAGTCTCAGTAAACTGGTGGGTCGTGTGCAGCCGGCCAATCCGTGAGATTACTCGTATCTCAACTGTTGCTTGTATTTCAAAGCAAAAATCGGTCGCTCGATGGCTTGTATCTCAAAGATCTCGTATGTTAGGGCACTCGTATCTCAAGGTACCACTGTATCTACTAATTGGTCTTTGCATTATGGCTTACTATCTGATATAAAAAATGTGTCTCTATTATTATTTTTATTTTTAAAATTATACTTTTTTGTGTTTTTTTTTACAAGGAGCAATATGTGTTCCAGCCAAAATTTTGATTGTGCCAATATTGAATTTGTAGATAAACTTGGAGCAATTGCTATTTTTTCTATGTTAAATAATATCTCTATTGAATGTTATATCTGTCCATTACTAAAACATTTATTTATGAATTTTTTTAGAGTTTTAACATCTTTACATCTTTCATCTTGAAAATTAAATATACTTAACACGTCTTCTATATTCTTCCTATCATGAAATTGTTAGAGTAAAGTTGATCCTTGAAGACTGTGAATTATTTTCAGTTAATATATAGTTTGCCTTCTGTATATCTAGTTTTGAGTCCACAGATCCTACCAATTGTGGATGTGGAAAGATAACTACATATGTTGTACTGTACCATTTTACATTAGGGATTTGAGCATCTGTGGATTTTCCTTATCCATGGGGTCTTAGAACCAGTTTCCTGCTGTACCAAAAGTGTTGTGTGGTTAAGTTTTTGGGAAGTCAGAAGTTATATGTGGATTTTTTTTTACTGCACAGGGCATAGTGCCTCTAAGCCCCCTCATTGTTCAAGTTTAACTCGTGTAAATATTTGTCAGAGATAATGAATACATTTATCAACATTTACTTCTCAAACCAAATATATTTCTTCCCCTAATAATATTGTCTTATTAAAATAATATTAATAACTGTAGAACAATCTAGGAAAATATCAAAACATATGAAAATAAAACAAAATTTATAATTTCTATAGGCAGATATAAATTGTCTATTTTTATAGATTCAAAATAATAGCATATTCCTAATGCTATTCTTAAAGTTTGAAAATTTAAGGCACTTAAAAAATAGTGGCTCTAATTCCAGGTTATTTTTATAAGATGGTCATAAATTTTCTTTCCTTCTAAAAAGTAACAGCTTAAGTTAGTATGACATTCCATAAGAGAAATAGTACAGGAATGATATTATGTCACATAGAGCCAAATTGAGCCATAATTAGTTGGTTTCTGCTGATTTATAAGCATTCACATTCAGTGCAGATGATTGGCTGGCTTATAAGAAAAAAACAAAGAATGGCATGCAGTCCTGAAATGTAAAATTTAAGTCAAGTCAAAACAAATAAAAATGTTACCATTATATCATGTCACCTTTCCTATGTTATAAATTTGTGAGAATAAAAGCTTAAAGGTCTGGTGATAAATTTTTAATTTTTTAACCATGGAATTGCTATTAATTATGAATTTCTTTTGATGAAAAGATCAAATAGTATGTATGGGTATAGAAAAATGTGATATTTACAATCTGTATGACACTAGGACTCTGACGCTTATTTTAACATTCGAATAGAGTTTCTAGTGGTTTAGCTTTATTTTTTGTTTATTTTGAAAGATTGCCACATATGTATAACTTGAATTATAAGACTACATATTGATATGAATAATAAAACTATACATTATAACTACTTACTTTTATATAACTTTTTATACTGTATAAACACTCTTATTATTCCCTTGTTACACGTTTCTTAATAGCTCACAAATAATAAAAATTGTGTTAGAAATACTGTTCAAGGCTTAGAGGTCTTCTTTCCTTTTCTTCTTTTCTATTTTTGAAAATAAAACAACTGATAGCTGCTATCAGATAAGTTGTCATTCATGGTCTATGAAATTTAGAATAATTTTAAGTAAATATTTAGGCATTTTGAACTTTACCACAACAAAACAGTCATCCCTCACCAAAAGTCATTGGAGACTGGAGACCTACCTTTTAGAGAGGAAACAAAAAATAAATATTTAGAAGAAACATCTAAAAGGTAACTTTATAGACTGGACAAAAGAAAATACTTTGAGAGAATAAATTCTATAGAGAGGAAAAAGCACAAGTCATAAGGAAAACATTAATTCGCTTACAATTAATACAATGCTTTTACATTTATTTTTATTTATAAAACACAAGATCCTATAAACAAAAGGGGAAGCCACAGAAAGGAAACATTTTTTTCCAAAGCACACAAACAAGGTGGTTTTGCAGTCCAGAAATTACAAACATTTCTATATGTCAGTTAAGAGCAAACACACACACACACACACAAATGGTAAATAGCAGTAAATTGCTAAGCAGTGAATCAGGAAGGGTACATAAAGGAAAACCAAAGGGCTAATAAACATATTTTGCTCTAGCTCATCATTAATCTTACTAGATTAAAATAAAATAAAAAGACATTCCAATATCGGAAACTGATTTAAAAATAGGAATTCTTATTGACTGATGAACAGGTTGGATAACATTGTAGTCAAGAGCCTGGGCGAGGGCATCAGACTCTAGTGTTTCAAACCTGTTACAACCTTACAGTTTTGTGCCTGGAGCAAGCTACTTCATCAAACTGGCAAGCAACTCTCGTGGGTCTGCTGCATATCTGCAGATCTTGTGAGGGAAGCACTCGGCTTAGAATTATCTTTTCAAGGATACTTGTATAGTAAACAGCCTTTGAAGATATGGTGTCTTCCTCTGGCACAAGGGCCAGGTTTGCTTACAGAATATTAGTAGTAATGGTGTCCTCAGCTCACTGTTCCTCTTGTAGAATAAATCCACTGCATGTGAAGGTATTATCTGACCCTCCTTGTGAGGCCCCATGGCAACTGGATTTAGGGAGCCGGTGCAGTAAATGCTAATATGCTGGGTGCTACTATTACTATGAGCAATAAACTGTCTTACCCAGGAGTCTCCTGTCTTCTCCCTGTGTCTGTGAAACTTTGGCAGGCTCACTTGTTAGCTTTTAAGTAAGGTGAAATCTCAGACCTTCACAGTTCTTTGCAAATGTCTCTTTGCCTAATTTATTTTTCTCATCTGTAAGGGAGTGAGTGTGTATGTGTGTGTGTGTGATATTTTCTATTCATAGGACATTACTTTTTTAATCTAAATTGAAAATGTAAAATGTTTAGAAGAGTATTGGGTATAGAGAAAGTGCTCAATCTGTTTCTGCGTATAGGAAGTTCAAGATAATACAAAGCATTACTACATACTTTTTATAGCTGTATGCATATGTAATAAAAGGTTTTTAAAAATATGCCTAATGGACTACAAATAAATTGTAGTCATTAATTGTGGGAGGGAAAGAGGGGGTTAAAATTTTACGTAGGGTGCCTCGATTTTGTCTATTATGTTTTAGTGTTTTAAAAATTACCTCTAAAGCAAATTGAAAAATAAACGTTAAGATTTTAACAGGTTAGATATTGTATGCATAGTTTTTCATTTTATTGCCTGTATTTTAAAAATACTTTATATCCTTAGCTGGTTTGACTCAGTGGATAGAGCATTGGCCTATGAATTGAATGATCGCAGGTTCAGTTCCAGTTGAGGGCACATTACTGGGTTGTGGGATCAATTCCTAGTAGGAGGTGTGCAAGAGGCAGCTAATCAATGTTTCTCTCTCGTCATTGATCTTTTTATCTCTCTCTCCCTTTCCTTTCCTCTCTGAATCAATAAAAATATTTTTTAAAATGATGCTTTGGGATGTCTCAAGGTTAGGTCACAGGGACCATGCAGCTTCTACCCAATTTCCTGGAATACTCATTCTTGGAACCCTGAGCAACCATGGAGACAGTCGAACCACTCAGAATCTTTTTTTTTTTTAAAATATATTTTATTGATTTTTCACAGAGAGGAAGGGAGAGGGATAGAAAGTCAGAAACATGGATGAGAGAGAGACATCCATCAGCCGCCTCCTGAACACCCCACACTGGGGATGTGCCCGCAAGCAAGGTACATGCCCTTGACCAGAATCGAACCTGGGACCTTTCAGTCCCCAGGCCGATGGTCTATCCACTGAGCCTAACCGGTCTCGGCGAACCACTCAGAATCTTGCTGCGATTAAGTCAAATGTTGGCATGTTGGGTCACCCCAGCCAGACAGGTGGGAGAAGAAGCCTATCTTATTCCTGCCCTCAGCCATTCAGTCATCCTTCCCCCCTCCCACTCCTGTCCCACCTGAGGCTCCTGACATGGTGTAGCAGTGGCAAGCCATCCACACTACGCCCTCTTCCTATTCCTGTGAACATAATATGATAGTTTTTGTTACTCACTAAGTTTGGGGATATTTGTGTTATGCCCAGAGTTCGGGGTCCCCAACAATCAACCACCAGGGAGCCTTTTCCGATGCAAAAGCAGAGAGTCTTTATTCAAACCCGGGTTTGGCTCCCAGCCTCTTTCTGGCGCAGCAGCGAGATGAGAGAGTGAGCCTCGGAAGAACAGTGGATTATATGGGGTTGGTCATTTGGGTGGGCTTAGGGAAGTGACGTGGGTTACAGAGATTGATCACTTGGGTCAGGGTTTTTCTGTGGTCTAGCCTTATTAGGACCCTCACTGTGTTCCTGGAGCTTCATTGGTGCATTCGGGCAGTGGTTGGGGAAGTTAGGACACTGCTGGCACACCTGTGGTCACTCCCAGGAAAGGGAGGGAGTTTAGGTAGGGGGCCCAGCCCTATAGGACAAGATGGAGGAGAGTTTGTTTCTGCTTTGTCCTTTCAATTTGTATATGGAAAGAGAAAGAAGCAAACTCCTCTTTAAAATACCTGGTTTGATGGGTACAATGGCATGATTTAAACATATTCAGCATTTGTGCAGAGAACAAGAGAAATCCTGCATACAATAATTAGCACAATGGATGGATAAGAATGGAAGAAAATAATTGAAGAAACAGAAAACAAATTCATAGTTGTATTGAACATGTTAATGTAGCTTGACATGGAATAACTGTCAGAAACAAAGGAGGATGTTTTGTGATTAAATATTTTCGAACCAAGATGATCATAGGTGAAATGCTTCAGCATTTAATTGTGATAGGCAGGAACACAAATAGGCCAATTTGTTTCATAGACCAGGGTTGAATTAGGTTTTATTTTGAAGTTTTTGAGATTTTAGAATTTTCAGTGCTTAAAATTATATAGACAGGGTTACCAAAAAATATCCACACACGTTGATTAATTATAAAGGCAATGTTTATTAAAATACATTTCA
Source organism: Lasiurus borealis (assembly GCA_004026805.1). Lineage (NCBI taxonomy): Eukaryota > Metazoa > Chordata > Mammalia > Chiroptera > Vespertilionidae > Lasiurus > Lasiurus borealis. The sequence goes on from PVJN01029590.1 coordinate 8,795, forward strand.
TTTTCAAAATCAAGCTATCAGCTATTAAAGTATGCATATGTTTTTTGTTGATTGTTTGTTTTGCATTTAATAGGTGGTTAGTAACAGGCGTCCTGTGAGTTTTTCAGGTTGAAATATATCCTGAATCACACTTGACCACAGAGATTTATATATCTTATCATTTTATACTGAATGCCTTCTGAATTGCTTTCACTGAATAGTTCTATTTTCTCAGTTTTCAGCCAGCAAAGATTTAAGATAGAACTTTTTAAATTTTATATGATAGTTGCATTCCAGGTGCTGTTGAGGACACTGGATAATATGTAATGAATACCCACAAGAGAAATGTCGCCCACACTTTATTACCAGCAAAAGATCCATTCTTCTGCATAAATGAACTCATGGTGTCATTTGAGGTTACTCTTCACCATTTGCCTTCACCACTGAGAGTGCAGAACCAAATTTTGGCCCCAGATGAACATGTATACAGGAGCATTTGTTTCTTTATACTTTTTGTTTACTATTTGATTTCTATTTTTACTTTGTTCTGAAAGCTTTGCTTTTTTATCAAACTTAATATTAGCACTGCCTCAAATTGTCTTTTGCAATGATTTTAGGAAGGAAGAGTGATGAAAGAAAGAAAACTTAGAGAACATTAAGCCTTGTTTTGCTTACTATTCTTTATAAAAAATATGGACAAAAAATCACAATGTTAAGAGAAAAATCACATAAATAATTTAAGAAATCAAGGAAAATAAATACAAAGGACAAAGAGAAATCAGGGAACTGTAAGAGAAAAGTAATAGACAACTTACCTTCTCCATTTAAACACATAGAAGTTTCTGCAAAGTCTTCTAATCTTTTATATGCATATCTGTGACCTTGAGCGCTTAAATAAGAGGAAATCATGAATGATGGGTCATTGATGGCAATGAATAGAATTAGAATGTAGGTGAAGATTTTGTGCCAAGAGCAAAAGGTCTCAAGAAATGTAGAATTTTTGACCTGGCTGCTAACCCTAGGAAATATATAGCTGGCCAGTATGAATAAAAAATGAGGGGATTTTTCATGAGATTGAAAAGATGAATGACATTGTGAGAAGAATTCTGATTTGTCTGCTCTTATTTCCTGACCCTTTCATGTGCTGATGGAGAACTTGAAGTTGGAGTAATGAGCATTAGAAAATGCTATAAACGATGGTAGGTCCTTAGGGAGAATCAAGGTTCCTGGCAGGGAAAAGAGAGTGAGAATATTGTATAAAAAAGAAAGAAAGAAAGATTTGAGGAAACTTGCTGACCGTTTAAAGCCGCATAGAAACATTCTGAAGGAATATTAGTGGAAGAGCAGGGATAGACAATATCACAAGAGAAAAGAAACAGGATGTTGTGTAAGAGCAGTAGCAAGTTAGGCAATAGAAGTGGCTAAACTTTTGACAAGTGACCAAGGAAGTGAGGTGTCCTAGATGTGGATATAATTAAGTGGCCCATGGGGTTTGGAATAAAACTTTGAAATATATTTCTTTATTAATTTCAGAGAGGAAGGGAGAAGGAGAGAGAGATAGAAACATCAATGATGAGAAGGAATCATTGATTGGCTGACTCCTGCATGCACCACTGGGGATTGAGCCCACAACCCAGGCATGTGCCCTGGAATAGAACCTGGGACCCTTCAGTCCGCAGGCTGATGCTCTATCCACTGAGCCAAGCCAGCTAGGGCTGGAATAAAACTTTATGTAAACATATTTTTGGTGCTAGGACTGTTGTCAGAGAGAAGCTAGTTAGCACCTGTAGCTTGCCCCCTACCTGATGGCTTACATAAGACTAATACGAGCTCTGAGAAGAACACTGCTTTTATCAGCCTTTTATAGCATATTGGTGATCAGTGAATAGTTCTTATTGCTGGAGGAAGCTTAATCACTTGGTTAAGAATGATATACCATTTATTTCTTGTAGCACAGGAAGAATGAGATGATTTCGTTGGAATTAGCCAACACTATTTAGTGTTTATTATACACAAGGAACTGCATTGTGCTCTTCAATTGATAACTAAGGCAACAATTTTTAAATATTGCTAAAAATCCTAAAGTTAGAATTATTTACAAGTAAGTTAATACGATCTAGAAGGTCGTAAAGACCATCATGAAATAATAAATAATAGGACTAATAATAAAATGCAAGAACCATATTTGTCTTTAAAAAGGCTATTTCGATGACTCCACAGTATGTTTTTACTTCTTGACTTTTGACAGAGTATCTTAGTTTGAGCTGAGATAACAGAATTATAGACTGGGTGGCTTAAAGGACAGACATTTATTTCTCACAGTTCTGAGGCTGGAGATCTCCAGGTATGCAGACATAGAGTGCCAGTGTGGTCAGCTTCTGGTGAAAGTCCTTGGCCTGATTTGCAAATGAAGGCCTTGCTGTATCCACTTATAGGTGTAAGAGAGAGAGATCGATAGTCTCTCCTGATGCACTGATCCCACATGAGGGCTCCATCCTCATGACCAATTTACTTTCAAACACCCCACCTCTAGACACCAACACATTGGGGATTAGGACTTCAACATATGGATTTGGGGGGAAACATTCAGTCCACAGCACAGAGTGACTAATCATTATCATGCTAAAATTTTAAATTTCACTGCAATTGAGCTTTAATGTAATATAACTTTCATTAAATCTTTGTTGTTTATATTTATCATAATAATATCTAACCTATGTTGTACAGCATAATTATATTTTTTATAATATAATAAAACAGAATATAAAAATAAGATGAATGTAATGAAAATAAAATAAATAATTAAATAATATGTATACCAGTATCCAAATATATAAAAACCATGGGTCTGTCACATCCATAAGGACTGGGAGGCTCGACCAATGGGAAATCAGTCTGGTAATCAACACTGACTTGCCGTGGTGACCCAGCGCTGACTGCTATGGCTTCAGCCACGATGACACATCACTGACTCCTGAAGGGACTGCAAATCAAACTTAATATTAGCACTGCCTCAAATTGGGAGAGGCCTGAAGAGAGAAGCAGGATCTGATTCATAGCCTCATGGCAGCTATTGATCAGTACTTGCCTCTCTCTTTCTTTCAGGCCAGGTCAGCAACAGTTCCTCCATTTCTCTCCAGGCCTTCACTGGGGCTACTGGTCAGCCATCATTGATAGGCCCAGAGATGCTGACTGGCATAGAAACTGACCAATCAGAACCAAATCTGGGTGCTATGGAGAGCCAATGGCCACCTAGGAGGTGGAGTTTTTGATGCTAACTGGCATCATATAAACTGACCAATCAAAACCAAATTGGCCAGCAGAGGAGGGCAGTTGGGGTCCATCAGTCTGGTAGGGGGAGGGCTATTAGGGGCAATTGGGCTGGCATGGGAGCAGTTAGGTGTTAATCAGGCTGGCAGACAGAAGCAGTTGGGGTAATCAGGCAGGAAGGCAGGCAAGCAGTTAGGAGCCAGCAGTCCCAGATTGTGAGAGGGATGTCTGACTGCCGGTTTAGGCCCAATCCCTATGAGAGACTGGAGAGTGTGCAGGCTGGGCTGAGGGGCACACCCCTAACTCCCAGTGCATGAATTTTGTGCACCAGGCCTCTAATATTTATATACATTTAAAGCATCTAAAAGTGTTTTATACCAAATACTAGAGGCCTGGTGCATGAAATTTGTGCACAGGGTAGGGGGTCCCTTCAGCCCAGCTTGCACCCTCTCCAATCCAAGACCCTTTGGGGGTTGTCTCACTGCCTCTTGCAATAGAGGACCATTGCCTCCTAACTGCTTGCCTGCCTGCCTGCCTGATTGCCCCTAATCCCTTTGTCTGCCTGCCTGATCGCCCTTAACTCCTCCCCTTCTGCTCTGATAGCCCCTAACTGCTTCTGCCTTGCCCCACACCTGGTACCCAGGATTCCCTCCTCTGGCCAGTCACAGGTATCCAGGACCCAGGCCAGCTTGCCTGGGCCAGCTATAGCTACAGGGGGCCATGGTGGGCAGCTTCACCTGGGCTGCAGCCACAGGTGCTGGCACCTGGGACTGTAGGACAGCAGTTTATCCCTCTCCCATGCTGAAGCTGCAGGCTCTGGTGCCCAGGACTGTGGCGGGGCAGAAAGCTTGTCCCTCTCCTGGGCCACAGGTGCAGGCATTGGTGCCCGGGACTGCGGGGTGGGCTTCTTGTCCCATTCCTCTCTCCCCAAGGATGGAGAGAGGAAGAACGGGAGAGTTCCCCATCCCACACACCTACATACCATACATTACGCTCCCGCTCCTCCTTGCCAAGTTTGCAAACACCTGGACACCGGAATACTGGCAACTGCGAAAGAACAAATAACAAAATAGAATTTGGTGTTAGCGGCAAACTCTGAGCACATCTGTTCTAAATCAGTTTCTCAAAGATCCATTTCATTAAAATCATAGCCTTGCCAGCCTTTGTCATTTAGTTGCTAACTTGCTGTCACTCTTCCACAGTCAGCTCCTTGGCAGGATTTTGACAAGATCCAGAAGGTCAGTGAAGCTCTCTGCTACTCTTTTCCATTAATGGTTTATTAACTAGGCAAGGCTAAATATATTCTTTTCAATTACGCGTCACTAGCCAAACCGGCTCTGCAGAATGATACATTTCCTTCTAACGCCTTGTCAAACTAGCAATTATTTTCTCTTCCAGTCTCAAAAGAATATGCTTGCTGATCTTTTGACTTATCTTTTAAAACATGTTTTTGGTTTTATTAACCACACTGAACTGGATAAAAGGTTTGTGTGTTTTTTCTTTCTCCCTGATAAAATCAATATTCTTTCCAGAGTTCAGTTTGTTTGAAAATCTTTTCACTTTTCCTGCTAGGTGTTTAAAAAGTCTTTTCTTCCAGAGCCTCATTTGGAATCTTCTCTCCTATTGTTAATTATACTCAGCCGAAGTCATTAAAATATCTCTCTCAGTTAACTCCCAATTAACCGAAAGGCTTTGGAGGTAAACTGCTTCTGAAGTGTGATCAGGCTGTTCATGGCTCTGTTTTCTTCATTCTGCCTGTTGTACAGTATTTCCGTCACGGTAGAGCCAACACAGTTTGTGCACCTGCAGACTACTTCTTGGAGGATCTGTTCTTTTCATTGCCTCAGTCAGGGGCTCATCCGTATTTAAAAAAGCAAGGCCACCTGCCATCGACATATATTTAAAGAAAAGAGATTTTTAAAATATGGAACCTGGGATGTATGCAATGGCCTTTATAACTACGAGTCTTTGAAAGCATATGCTGGAGTGGGTTTATGCATACATTTCTAGGGGGATTATCTATAGCTTTAACAAAATTTTCAATAAATTTTCAGTTATACCAAAATTAAATACTCTAAAGGGGTACACGATTTGTTTTTTGTTTCCCTATTTAATAGAGGGAATATGGTAACATGCATACAAAAAATACAAACTTTTCAGCGAAATCGCCAATGAAATTCATAGCTAATTTAGATTTCCATATAGGGCCACCCAGCTTTCATTTCTTGGTTTAGTTAATAACGGCTAACAACTTCCAGCCTTTACTGGATCTAGCACATTGGTTGGGAGTTCATGCTGAGTTGTACAGTAGCTACATTCACAGACACATGTGTTGCTTAAGATTTAGCCTGCCACTGCTTTAGCCTGCCACCTGCAATCATATACTATTGCATATGTGTGTGTGTGTGTGTGTGTGTGTGTGTGTGTGTGTGTGTTTGTATACATATGTAATTTTACAATCTAAAAAAATTATGGTAAAGAGATTATCTTATTTAGGTGGGTACTGGGCAGAGCTGGGTAAAAAGGTGGGAAAATGGGGTCATCTGTAATAGTATCAACAATAAAAGTTAAGTAAAAATTATCTTATTCATGGTAATATCACCTTTTGTTTCTTTATTCCTGTATTCAGTCCCTGCAAATATGATTTCTCTTTGTTGAGGTTTTTCTTTGTTTTTTGTTTTGTTTGTTTGTTTGTTTTTCTTTCAAAGGATTTCATTTCCTTCAAAGTGTTCGCAAAACAATAAGGTCCTATTTAGTTGACTTTTGTACTAAAAGACACGAACAGACTTGGGTAAGAGACAAAAATTAAACAAATGCAAGAAACTTATAAAACAAATTCACACTGAGTGCTTGATAATGTTCCGCATTTGGGCAAGTCGTATTGGTCCCAATGAAGCTGCTTCAGTCTATTTAGGGAAACGGTGCCTCTACCACTTTGACAAATGGCGTTCACATGAGAACAAACCGTCCTGCCAGATTTAAAACATCGAACACTCTTTGCTTCGTGAATGCGACTCATTTGTTACTGACAGAAATTATTCCTAAATGTTCTAGCTTTTCTTAATTATCCGCCCCAAAACTGTAATTTTCTTTCATACTATTTTATACTTTAAATTTCAGGGTAACTAACTGTTGAGATTTAATTGTGTCTCTCCTCTCTGCTTGATAAGGGGGGGATCCCAAAAAGAACATCAAGGAAAATGTATCCTTGATTAGTAGTCAAGGGCCCATGAGAATTACCCTACTGATGGACTAACCACATGTTAAGAAAGCAGAAACTGGGTCAGGAGAAAGAGAGACAGGAAAGGAAAGAAAGAAAAATCAGTCTCAATAAACTTATATAGACATGAAATCAAAACGTTCAACTTCATTTTTTATTACAGATTGCGGCAGTATGTGGATTTGGGAGGCAAAAGTATGCCACAATGTATTTGTTGCTTGAACTTCTAAGGCACTTAATAGAGTTTATCCAAATGGAGAGACATTTCTGTTTAGAGTGAAACATTCTTTTTAATTTAACCAGATGTTTTTACTTTTAAATTTGTTTGAGATGGGATATTGTAATTTGTACTAGGATAAACAGTAGTCCCCACTTGTCCCTTGGTTTTGCTTCTTTTGGTTGCCTGTGGTCAACTGTGGTCCAAAAATATTAAATAGAAAATGACAGAAAAGTGTTTTAAATTGTATGCTTTTCTGAGTAGCATAATGAAATCTCTCACCTCTGATGTGAATCATCCATTTGTCCAGTGTATCCACTCTGTGTGGGCTTCCCACCCATAGGCACTTAGCAGCCATCTTGGTTATCAGATCCAATGTTGTACTATTGCAGTTCTCCTGTTCAAGTAACCTTTATTTTACGTAATAATTGCCCTAAGAAGCAAGAATAGTGATGCTGGCTATTCAGATATGCCAAAAAGAAACCATAAAGTTCTTCCTTTAAGTGAAAGGCAAGTACAGTATAATAAGAAAATTTGAGAGAGAGAGAGAGAGAGAGAGAGAGAGAGAGAGAGAGAGAGAGACTACATTTCCCTAACTTTTATTAGAGTATGTTTGCTATAATTGTGTTATTTTATTTTTAAACTTATATTAGAGTTAGAATTTTATTTTATTAATAGGCGTGTTCTATTGCATAAAAGTTTATTATTCGGTTGTTGCACTTGGTGTCTGCAGTGTGTGCAGGGTGAGGGACCAGTTTCATTACCTGTGGAATCTGACATTATCTTCAGGTAGATAGTGTCAGAATTGAGTTGAATTGTAGGACACCCAGCTGGTATCCGATAATTGCTTGGTGCCGTGGTGAAATGAATGACAAGACTAAAACAATTTAGCAAGATGGGAATGTATAAGTTCCTCACAAGCAGTGGAACATGATTCCTGAGGGAATTGGGGCAAGAGTCAGTGTTATAGAGTACTGGCGTCAGCAATGTGGAGACAGACAAGACTGGCTGAGGTTGCATATATGCCCTATTTAAAAAGATCGAGGAAAAGAAAATGAGTGTAGAGTCAAGAGTTGGCTTGACATAAGGGGTTTGACTGATTGGATATCCTGTTTCTACTCAAGTAGAGCATTTATAAGCAAGTGAATGCACGGTTTGCTGAGGTGCACCCTGGGAATGAAGTCTCCATCTTGGGCCTCGAAATTATTTTCAATAGTATGTTTTAAAAAATAAAAAAAAGATGCATCAGATTTAGTATCAAACTCCTAGGAGTTAATTGATAAAATAAATGAATTCAGCAATTCCATTTTATATACAGGAGTACTTACATAAGACTACACTGCTTAGGTTTACTTTTGGCTATTGAGGCTTTGCTATTTTTATTCTAACAAGACTTTTCTGAACTTTGAGTTTTCACTGCTTTTCCTCTTAATCCATTGTCATCACCTCTTCTGGTTGCCTATGGTTTTGCAAGAGGGCTCTCATACTTCTCCGCCCTGTGTTTCTAATCACTTCTTCAAGATTTGTCAGAATGTGGGAAACTACTGTATCCCCTTTGATAAAGATGCTCCTTCCTAGCCACACCTGTCTTGCCTGGGCGAATATTGCTACTCTCTCAACATCCAATGTCCTAGGCCTGGATGATAGTACAAATACTTTATTATCCCTGCTGAGCATCCATAGACACAGACCTTCTTCTCTTGAGTGCTTGCTCTTTTGTATCTTCTCTGTCTTGGAACCCATAATGAGAGCACCCCCTTCTAGCTTCTAGCTTAAGGTGTTGTGGTACCTCACCCCAATTTCTCTGTGATCTAGGTCTGCGAAAAGCTCCTTTTATTTCTCGCTGCTGCTCTGTTGAAGAGCTCTTTCTCTGATACATCTTGGCTGTTGTTGGCCTCTGTTAGGGACACATCCTCTGCTAATTACTTAATGAATGAGTGCCAATGCCAGGAGGTGTAATAAGGGGGGGGGGGCGAGAATAACCTAATGGACGTGACAGACGTATTCCCAGCCCTTGTGAAGTTTCAGTCCTGCAGAACTGACACTATTCTGAGGAAACTGGATTTTTATTCAGACATCTTTGTTTATTTAGGACTAAATTTCATTCATTCTTCTGGGGATATCATCAATTATTGGTCTCTTTTTTATGCAGAAAAATTTAAAGTACATTTTTTGTGCTCTCCATGATTTTTTACCCAGTAAGTACTGTATATTCTTTGACTTCAAAATGCCTTCAATCTAATTAGAGCTCTGGTGGTATATTACCAGGGTAGGGTTTAAAATGTGGTCACATCACTCTGCCTGGTATGTTCATCTGGATGATTTCTTATCCTTTCAGTTCTCCTGCTGCCATTCCCATGCAGGTCTGCAGTGTGGGCATGCCACTGGGGCAATCAATTGTGAGATACTAAAGTGGTTAACCAATAACCAAAATCCTTGATCGAGTATTTATTCTCACGCTTACCTTCATTACCATTTACTATAGATGGCAGGTTTTACCTAATAAACATTACTAAAATCCATCACATTGCCATCCATTCTTACCTTTTCCCCAAGTTCAGGCTTGGCTGGCAGCAGTTCCTAGTCTATGTCTTTTGTGCCTACTAATCATTGTCCACATAGTCCTTAACCACAATTTATATACAATTTAAACCATGTTTTTTTTTTTTTTGTTGTTGTTGTTTTGCATAAAATTCATGAGTTTTCTCAATGCTTAAAGGATTCATTCCAAGCTGCTTAAGGTGGCCTGTGTTCCTGCCTTGTGATCCTCCCTGTGCCTGTTTCTGCTGGTCAATGCCCTTCAGACACAGGTCCCAAATCAAAGTTGGATTTAGTGGTTGACAGCAAGGAAAAGTGTGCACTGTGGCTAACAATGGAACGTCTCAGTAAGAGACTGGTTAAAAATCTGAGTGTGTGGTAGGTAATTTGGGGGAGGGCTTAAAAAGCAGGAGGCTTGCTCATCTTTGGGTGTTGGCAGGAAGTGGGCTAAATATAGGATTGGGCATCTTTATGATTTTTATGCATTCAGAGGGAATGGACAAAGCTCTGATTGGTTAGAAAGCAACCTTCTTTCATTCCTGCTGACTAGGAAAGGGGTATGTTTAGTTGTTTTTGTGTTTTATAATGATCCTTGGTCTCTGTTCAGACATGATTACAGCGTGGTCTTATTTATGTCTTGCTCTATTAGAGAGTGCCCCTCTGCGTTGGGTGTTCTGTGAATTGTTTATGATTGAGTAGGGACTGTCTATGGACTCTCTGTTGTTGCCAGGCCAGTGTCCGCTTCTTACTGGCAGAGGCCTGAGGCTGCCCTTCTCTTTCTCTCATTCTCTCCACTCCCACTACACAGTCTGATTTTTTTAAAATGTGCTGCTTGCTTCTTTTTTTATACTGTTCTTTCTACCTGCAGTTCTTACTCTATCTTTGCTTCACTAAACTCTACTAATTTTTTTAAGTAGACTTTTGTAAAGAACAATTTTAGATTTACAGAAAAGTTGAAAAGGTAATTGGAAAGATGAATAGAGTTCCTATCTACCAGCTCTTCTAATTTTCTCTAATTAACAGTCTGCATTAGATAGTAGGTTACTTATAATTAAGGAAATAATGCCGATATGATATTAAGTAAAGTCCATAGTGTATTTAGATAGTTCTAGTTTTTACCTAATGTCAGTTTCCATTCCAGGAGTCCATTTAGGGTACCACATTGTGATTACTTGACTCCTTTAACTCATCTTGGCTTGACAGTTTCTCAGACTTTTTGTGTTTTTAATGACCCTGATGATTTTGAGGAGCACTGGTAAAAGATTTTGTAGAATTTTCTTCTATTGAAATGCATCTGATATATATTTTTTATTCATGAGTAGACTGAGATCAGGGGTATCTGGGAGGACAATGACAGGGTTGTAAAGTGCCAATTTCATGAGTATATACAATCGTCTCATGAGTATATACAATCAACATGATCAATCTATCATTGTTGTCTACTGGCTGACATAAGATTATCAGGTCTTTCCATTGTAAAAGTTTACTTTCCCCCTTTTTACATCATTATCTTTGAAAGGAAGTCATTATGCATAATCTGCATTTAGGGAATGGAGATTTATGCTCCCTCTCCTGGTGGGGTGAGTATTTATATACATTATTTGGAATTCTTAGACAAAGGAGATTTATCACTTCTCCCTCACTTATTTACTGATTCTATCATTTATTTATGTTGGCATGGCTCATGCACATTTAATTTGTGCTTTGGATTACAAGTCCATATTCCTTTTTTAATTTTATTAATTTGTTGCTTACCTTGCTTCAGCCTTGGTCACTGGGAGCTCTTTCAGTTGACCTCCTGTGCCCCTTGACATACTCCCATCCTTTTTTTTTTTTTTTTTTAACTCAGCACTTCCTCATTTTCTGGCTCTCTAAGAATCTACGAGTTCTTATCTTACTTCCTGCACCAGGAAAATATATTTTTTAGAATCAGGCATTTATTCTAGATTGTAATTTCGTTTCATCAGAGAAGATGATTTGGAAATAAGAACTGAGCTCTAGTTGTACTCACTCATACTGTGTATTAGACCCTCTCAGCTGGCAGAGGTAGGAAACATATATGTGTATACTAATCCATATATATATACATATATACACACATATATACATATATATAGGATATCCCCAAAATGTAATACACACATTTTGAGTAACTAATAAATGCAGTTTTTAAAATACATTTCATTTTCAAAATTGAGCTATCAGCTGTTAAAATGTGTGTACAATTTTTGGGGGACACCCTGTATATATGTATGCACACCTAACTATAAGTATTTCTATATGCAACTTTCTGTAGCTATACTAAACTAAACCTGAGTTCCTATTGATGTTCCCAAATCTAATCCATTATTAAATGGTTCATTCTAACTCCTCCACAAGGCCCAGCACAGCTTTCGTGTGTTTAGAAACACTGGACATCACTTTAGCACCATGTTAGTGGGCCAGTTTAAACAGAGATCACCAACAGAAAGTAAAAAACAAACAAACAAACACAAAACATAACACAGATAGACTGTGAAACAAAGATTTGTTTTCAGTATGAGAGCTAAAGTAGGAGGGCAGGGTGTCTTCTTGTTTGACCTTAGGAATGTGTGTGTTGGGTGACTCAAATTGTTTTCAGCCTTATGCATGTCTATGGATAACTACAAAAGTGCCATGAGTAATTTTTTTTTCTTAAATATATTTTATTGATTTTTTTACAGACAGGAAGGGAGAGGGATACAGAGTTAGAAACATCGATGAGAGAGAGACATCAATCAGCCGCCTCCTGCATGCCCCCAAATGGGGATGTGCCCGCAACCAAGATACATGCCCTTGACCAGAATCAAACCTGGGACCTTAAGTCCACAGGCCAACGCTCTATCCACTGAGCCAAACTGGTTTCAGCGATTAATTATTTTTGAGTTAAAAAAAATTTCACAGTTATAAAATCTGTGAATAATAAGAAACAACTATATTAAATATAAGAGACTCATAATTTGCATATATGCTATTAAATCTGATGTAAAGTGCTTTAATGCATATTGGCAATAAAATAAATGTTTTGCAACTAGGAAGAGTTGTTTATAAAATATAAACTCTTCTGTTTAGAAAAGTAGAGGGAACTTGAAATAATAGTTTAAGACGTTATCTATAAAAGATGTCCATTACCCTTGGCTGGTGAATTGGTCAGAGCACCTGCCTGAGGTGTGGGCTTGAGCCTGGGTAGGGGATATGCAGGAGTCAACTGATCAATGTTTTGCTCTCACAATGATGCTTATCCTTCTCTCTTCCTTCCTGTATTTATAAAAATAAGAACTAAAAATCATGGTTTTACAAAAGGGATGTCAATAGATACATTATTAAGTGTTTTCAATCAATTAATTATGAGGGGCCAAATGGGAATTATAAAAAAAATTAAAAATTAAGGGATATATTTACTTGGAAACAATGATCTCATGTTGAAAAATCAGGAGTGTAAAATACCATCAAATTGGTGGCTGAATTGTGTCACCTGAACTCTCCATGTTGTAAAAATTCAGAAGAGGTGGGGTCAAAGAAGCTAGATAAATCAGAGAGGGTTTGAGAAATGACTTGACCTGGATAATAAGGGATAAAAGGATCGGAATGGGTGGAGATAGTGGAAAGAAAAGGCTTTCAAGGTTCAGGAATAATGGGAGGAATAAGGCAGGGGCTTGGACATCACGGATGTATGTCTGAAATGATATCCCAAGAAGCTAGACACACCAACCAGAAAGGATACATGCACCCCAATGTTCATAGCAGCACAATTCACCACAGCTAAGATTTGGAAACAGCCTAAGTGCCCATCAGCAGATGAGTGGATTAAAAAGCTGTGGTACATCTACACAATGGAATAGTATGCTATGGTAAAAAAAAAGTTCTTATCATTTGCAACAGCATGGATGGAACAGGAGAGCATTATGCTAAGTGAAATAAGCCAGTAAAAGAAAGATAAATATCACATGATCTCATTCATTAGTAGGATATAATGATCAACATAAACTGATGAATAAAAACAGGTCTGGAGACAGAGAAACATCGAACAGACCCTCAAACCTCAGATGGAGGGTAGGGGAAGATGGGGGTAAGGAGAAGAGATCAACCAAAGGACTTGTATGCAAGCATATAAGCCTAACCAATGGACACAAACACCAGGGGGATGAGGGCATGCAACGGAAATAATTTTATGGTTGGGGGTCACTACAACATGAGGAACTGCATTAAAAGGATGTGGCATTAGGAAGGTTGAGAACCACTGCCCTAAAGAGTCAAACTGATGCATAACATGGCAAAGCTCAAGAATGCCCAGTACTTAAAAATATAGATATTACAATTCCTGATATCCAACCAAGGATTACCAGGTATACCAAGAAACATAAAAACATGAGCCATAGTGAGAAGAAAAATCCATCAATTGAAACCAGCCCTGACATTTCACAACTGTTAGAATTAGCAGACAAGGACATTAAAACAATTTTGACTGGCAGCCATATGTAACACAGAAGTGAAATAGAGTTAATTGACCTAAAAAGATGATTATTGGAAAAAGAGGTAATTAGTTCCTGGACTGGAGCCATAATAATAGTATACAAGATAATCAGATATATTAAAAAATCAACATTGATGTGGGAGGATCCAAAGAAATTCTTATGGGATTGCTTAGGAAAGACAAAAATATTACCATAGAAAAAGTGATAGATTTGGAGTCATTCCAAACAAGTTTCAGGTTCTACTCTGTCAGCTACTACGTTTGTGTCTTGGACAAAATATTGATCTCTGTGAACCTCTGTATTTCTATCACTAATAGAGGGATAATAATAATGATGTCAAATTAGTATAGATATGTGCAAATATACCTTTATAATTATGTACTTCACACACACACACACACACACACACACACACACACACACACAGGGTGTTCCCCCAAAATGTATGCATACTTTAACAGCTGATAAGCCACTTACTTTTTATTCCTTTTCAAGTTTAACTAATTTGAAATCGCAAAAATGAAACCAGACTAAGCTTTGAACAAAGAAAATTTATCCTAAAGTGTCACAGACTTTTTTTCATGGGTATACAAAAAAAGATACAGCACAAAACCATCAATAGTCAATGAATTGAGGGCTCACAAATACCGAACAGAATGGTTCTTAATGTATGTGATTCTTTGGCTTCATATTGTCAGCAGTGCCTGGACCAGAATGATCATCATTTGGAAAACAGGCATTGACAAAAGAAATTATTCATTTCTGTAGATCCTTTTAAATTTTGAAACTGAAGTGTATGTTCATAAGCACTGACTTTGTAATCATTCAAAGTGTGTATATGTTTGGGAGGACACCCTGTGTGTATATTCCTATGACAGTTTTGACATGTAATGTGCCAATAAACATAGCAAGTGAGTTCATAAAAGTCATGAAGGAATTGAGCGTAACTTTTTCCCACTTGCATTGTATTATCAAGCAACAAAACTCTTTTCCAGTTTTTGTTCAGGATGTGTGATGAACACAGGGGCTTTAAAAATCAAAAGAGAGTGGAGAAAATGCTCATCTAACAGCTTACAAATAAAAATAGGTTCAGGGAAGCCAACATGGTTTTCCAAGCCAGAGAAAGAACTATTGTAAACCCCAGCAGGCGTCCAGGCTTATCACAATGGAAGACTTCAGGACAGTGTTAATGAATAAGGAAAGAGGGATGAGATATGCTCATGTTAGTGGCGAGGTCGCAGTGGGGCCATCAGAATCTGAAGGTATATGATTAAAAAGAACAAAAGAGCAACTTATGGAAGGCTGGGTTATGGATTTCCTCTACCCTTTCAGTATTTGAGTTCTAAAGCAACCCAGAAAAAAAGCTTAGCTCTTTGAGGTGAGTGGGGAGGAAAGACCTTATTGGGTCAAATATTGTTACATTTATAATTCCGTATAAGAGGAGGCATTTTTACAGTGACTGTATAGTTGTTCAACCTCAATGGAGTTTATAAAAATATACCAACAAGCATTTTTGTGGGATACATTGGCTATTTCAATGACAAGAATAAATCAGTGTTTTCCTCTGAGCAGTAATTTTATTTTCTCCATAATATAAACATAATTTTAATGAGATACTCAAAAGCAAGATTAGCTAAGAGACATAAAAAATGTTCTTGACATCTCAAAATGTTCCTATGAATTTGGATTTTAAACCTACATACAAATATAATTAAATAATGAAATTAAAATGTAAGCCAAGCATGTCCCAATCGCAAAAATAAATAATTGTGCATGTTGCTATACTTGGTAGAGTGCTAGCTACTTTTAAAAACATATTATTTAAAATTGATATAACTATCACTCTCTGTGTGTGTCTCTCTCTCCATCTCTGTCTCTCTTTGTAAGCTAAAAGAATACCAAGAAGAAAGTCAAAATTAAGTGTAAATGTCTGCCATTTGTTGGATTTTGTTATTGAAAATATTATTAGAGAAGGGTTTTTGGGTCCTCTGGCTTAATTTTTCATGCTAATTCTGACTTGTTAAATGTAAGTAAAGGAATAGGCTGATATAAAACAAGAAAATGAAAGTTTAGCTGAATCTTGTAATCTCTCTTCATGTATATATCTATTCTGAAGTGTCTCAGAATCTTCTATTAGGATTATTTATTTATTTATTTTTACTTTCTAATAAAAGAGAAATATGCAAATTGGCCATACCTCTGTCACAACCACACCCAATAGCCAATCAGGAGTAAGTAAATATGCAAATTAACCCAACAAATATGGCAGCAGCCACAGAGATGGAGAGAGCAGGAGGCTTGGGTTGCACCCAGCAATGGAGGAAGCCAAGCTTTCTGCCCACCCTGGCCTGCCCTGGCCTCCGTTCAAGGCTACAAAGTTTCAATTATAGATGATAAATAAAAAATCCCAGATACCAGGGCCTCTGCTTGGGTCTCTGGAGGGAGTGGCTGACCTGCAAACCACCTCAGACCCCTCGCCCAGGCTGCCCCATGCTCCCAGGGAATCCCCACCCTGATCCCGGACACCCTTCAGGAGAAACCAGCTGGCCTCTACCCATGCACCAGGCCTTTATCCTATCTAATAAAAGAGTAATATGCAAATTGACCATCACTCCAACACACAAGATGGCTGCACCCATGTGGATACAAGATGGCCGCCATAAAATGGTCAGCAGGGGAGGGCAGTTGGAAGGGACCAGGCCTGCAAGGGAGGCAGTTGGGGTTGATCAAGCCTGCAGAGGAGGGAAGTTGGAGGCGACCAGGCCTATAGGTGAGGACAGTTAGGGGTGACGAGGTCTGCAGGGGAAGGCAGTTAGGGGTGACCAGGCTGGCAGGGGAGGGAAGGTAGGTGTAATCATACTGGCAGAGGACCAGTTAGGCATCAATCAGGCTGGCAAGGCAGAGGCTAGGGAATGATCAGGCTGGCAGGCAGAAGCAGTTAGGGGCCATCAGGAAGGCAGGCAAGTGAGCAGTTGGGATCCAGCAGTCCTAGATTGTGAGAGGGATGTCTGACTGCCCATTTAGGTCCAATCCTATTGGTATTGGACATCCCTCAAAAGACCCCAGATTGGAGAGGGTGCAGGCTGGGCTGAGGGACACCACCCTGTGCATGAATTTCATGAACTACGCCTCTAGTATAAGATAATATTGTAAGAATTCTGAATTCCCAGGATGTATACTTTACAACTGAGTAGTGTCATAAGATTTTAGGGCTATACTTGTGATTGTCTTTCTTGTTGAGAATAAGAATTACTAAATATTTGTTTCTACTTTTTTTAATCCTTATCTCCTGGGGTCATGCTTAGAGAGAGGGAAAGAGGAAGGGAGAGAGAGGGAGGGAAGGAAGAAAGGAGGGAGAAGGTGGGAGTGAGAGAAATAGGGAGAAATGTATGAGAGAAACATCAATTGCTTGCCTTCCATATCCTCAACCCAGTTATATGCCCTGACCAGGAATCAAATCTGCAATCTTTTGGTGCACAGGATGACACTCAACCACTGAGCCACTCTGGCTGGGTGGAACTACCAAAGAGTTAATCTCCTGCTTCTCCAACTGGGATCCTCACATGCTTGAGAGTCTAATAAGGTATTTTGACAACTGGTGATTTATTCACACACACACACACACACACACACACACACACACACACACACACACACACATTCTCCTGAAGGACCTTTGCTTAGCTACTTTCTACATAAAAGTTGATGTCAAACACTATTGACTTAGGACTTAGGTAAACACATCTCCCTTTCTTACTCTCCTACCTTCTGCATCTCCACTCA
>PVJN01029591.1:0-26294 GCA_004026805.1 Lasiurus borealis
CGGAGAGAGAGAGAGAAAGAGAGAGAGAGAGAGAGAGAGAGAGAGAGAGAGAGAGAGAGAGAGAGAGAAAGAGAGAGTGCACATGTGCAGGTGTGCACAGGAACCGCTCCAGTGATTACCCAGTCACGTGAGACTCAGGGGCCATAGAGGGCAGGGCTGACTGGAAGGCAAGGAGTCCCTTAAGCCCTGAGACTCCACCCATCCCAAGCTCAACAGAGAGGCTTTTGGGGTTTTGCAAGTCTGGTATCATAAGGCTGAATACAACACAGAAGTTATCCCGGCATAGTGAAAATGCCAAGACAAGGGAAGGGATCACAAACAAAAGAAATGGAGGAAAACAAACAAATGGATATAGAGTTCAAAACCACGCTTATAAGGTTTTTCAAGAATGTCCTAGAAAAGTTGGATGAAGTTAGCGAGAGCCAAGAGGAGATGAAAAAGAACCAACTACAGATGAAAAATATCCAACTAGAGATGGAAAAGGACTAACTAGAAATTAAATATACACTGACTGAAATAAAAAATATTTTACAGAGACCTAACAGCAGACTAACGGAAGGCAAGAATCAAGTCAAAAATTTGAGATATAAAGAATCAGAAAACACTCAACTGGAAAAGCAAGAATCCAAAAATGTAAAGATAATGTAAGGAGCCTCTGGGACAGCTTCAAGTGTACCAACATCAGAATTGTGCGGGTGCCAGAGGAAGAGAGAGAGCAAGATACTGAAAACCTATTTAAAGAAATGATTGAAAACTTCCCGCATCTGGTAAAAGAAATAGACTTACAAGTCCAGGAAGCACACAGAACCCAATATAAAAGGAATCCAAAGAGGACTACACCCAGACACATCATAATTAAAATACCAAGAGCAAAAGACAAAGAGAGAATATTAAAAGCAGCAAGAGAAAAACAGTTCATTACCTACAAGGGAGCACCCATACGTCTGGCAACTGATTTCTCAACAGAAATGATGCAGGCCAGACGGGAGTGGCAAGAATTATTGAACATGATGAATAGCAAGAACCTACAACCAAGAATACTCTATCCAGCAAAACTATCATTCAGAATTAAAGGACAGATAGAGAGCTTCACAGATAAGAAAAAGCTAAAGGAGTTCATCAACTCCAAACCAGTATTATATGAAATGCTGAAAGGTACTCTTTTAGGAGAGGAAGAAGAAAAAGGTAAAAACCAAAAAATTATGAACAACAAATACATATCTATCAACAAGTGAATCTAAAAATTAAGTGAATTCAAAATTTGATCAACAGGATAAACTGGTGAATATAATAGAATCAGGAGCATAGAAAGGGAGTGGACTGATAATTCTCAGGGGGAAAGGGGTGAAGGGATACAGGGAGAGACTGGACAAAAATCATACACCTATGGATGAGGTTAATGGGAGGGAGGTAAGGGTAGAGGGAACGGTGGGAGCTTGGTGGAGGGGAGCTATGGAGGAGGAAAAAAGAGAAACAAGCATAATAATCTGAATAATAAATATTTAATTTTAAAAAAAAGAATAAAAAATATAAGGAGGGAGTGAGAGGGAGGGCAGAAGGGATAAAGAAAGGGAGGAAAGATGGAAAGGAACAACGAAAAGGAGGGGAAATTGGTATTAAGTAGGTGATGTAAGATTAGCAAAATTCTGGTTGAGGCTGGGAGATGAGTCTATGGATGGGTCATTATACTCTTCCCTTTGCTTTAGATCAGTGGTTGGCAAACTGCGGGTCTGTTGACTAATGAGTTTGCCGACTACTGCTTTAGATACATTTGAAATATTTTCACAATAAATCAAAAAACAAAATAGAAATTTTACTAGACTGAATCTCCCTCCACTATTTGACCTCCCTACACCCTTATTAGTTGGGGTTTAGGGGGAGTCTCATTCCCCTCTGTTTTTTTTTTGTTTGTTTTTTTTTTTTTTTAAGGAGTGCAATCTAGTTCTATTACTTCTCCGGAATTTTATGAGAAATGGTTTCAAATGCCCAACAGGAATTTTTTTTATTTTTTTTTTTACTTTTCAGTTTTTCTTCCTTCTTTTTTATACTTATTTGTTAGATATTAGAAGACCAGAAGAACTTTCCTTGTTAAAGCCTTCTAGTGACTATTTTAAAAAGAAGAAGAAGAAAGACAAGAATAATAAGGAGCCCTTAATTGAAGACATTTTAAACTTGGAGAGTTCTCCAACAATTTCTGGGCCACCAGGTAAGAATTGTGACAGGGGCTTTGTTGTTTTAATTCATTCTTAAAGCCAAGAGTTTCTTAATTTTTTTTTTTAATCCTCATATGAGATTTTGTTTTTCACTGATTTTTTAGACATAGTGGAAGGGTCAGAGAAAAGAGGCAGGGGAGGAGGGAGAGAGAGAAAGAAACAGAGAGTGAGAGAGAAACATCGATAGGAGAGACACATTGACAGGTTGCCTCCCACTCATGCCCCAGGAATTAAACCTGAGACTCTTAGGTCCTCGGGACAACTCTAACCACTGAGAAAATCAGTCAGGGCAAGAGTTACTTGAATTTTTATATCCCAGGAACTCTCCTCCCCTCTGTTCTTTCCTCTTGTCCCTCCCTTCTCTTTTCTCCCCCAAACAAAGAAGGGCTAAAATTGCAAGAGTCCTATGATGAGAAAAGGATATCCAATTGATTTTAGAACTAACAGAATTTTTTTGACAAGATAGGCTTTATAGCTCATTATGTTAATTGCATGTGTTGTGTTTCTGATTAATTAGAAACCTTAGTAGAACAGGCTCTCTTGAGGGAGGAAACAGATTATTTGGATCACTCAAATATACTTCTGTTTTCCTGGTTCAATTTTTATGTGACTCTTTTATGAATTCCATTTAAATTTTGCACTGGACATGTAACAGGTAAAAATTCTAGAAAGGCTTCATTTTTTTAAAATATATTTTATTAACTTTTTACAGAGAAGAAGGGAGAGGGATAGAGAGTTAGAAACATCCATGAGGGAGAAACATCCATCAGCTGCCTCCTGCACGCCCCCCACTGGGGATGTGCCCGCAACCAAGGTACATGCCCTTGACTGGAATCGAACCTGGGACCCTTCAGTCCGCAAGCTGATGCTCTATCCACTGAGCCAAACCGGTTTCGGCTAGGCTTCATTCTTATAAAAATATAAAAAGCTGGCTTGTTTGCAATGTTTGAGGGTTTGCTTGCATAGTATATTCCAGTGCAAAGAATAAAAGGAATTATTTGCAGTTTTCATATGCAAAGTAAAGGCAGATAATATATAAACCATTAATTAACTGGGTTCTTAAAATTGGCAAGTGCTGCTATTTCTTCAAAAAATTTGCCCAAAATATAGTCTGTACATATATTCTCTGAGATCTCTGGTTCTCCAATACCATGAAAACTTACAGCTAAAGGAGAGGAATTTCGAATTCTTGAGAAGGACATTGTCTCCCACACTTGTGTGGGTTGATTGTGGAAGCCTTTACAGCCTGTCAGTTCCCAAGTTTTCAGTAGCTAAACTTTCAGGCAAGAGCTTTACCTCTGTATAACTTCTTTCCCATCAGTCAAGACTCCTCTGATTATTTTAAATGTTACAATTATTTAAATTCAAAATCCATTTTAGTGTCAGCAATCTGTACTTATTTTTCCAGAGGTTTCTGCTCCCTGAATCTCATATCCTAATATGTGTTCCTCTTTACAGTAAGTCCTGGCTTGTACAGTAAAACTATGACTCCCACATATGACCCCGTCAACGGAACGCCGGTGTCATCCACCATGACGTGGTTCAGTGACAGTCCTTTGACGGAACAAAACTGCAACATCCTCGCATTCAGCCAACCCCCACAGTCACCAGAAGCGCTGGCTGATATGTTCCAGTCTCGGTCTCTGGTTGATAAAACCAAGCTTAATGCAGGGTAAGGATGTGGCTCCATGTTGCTTCTCTGTGAACTGATACTGATGTAGTAAGAGAGATGCCACAGAGATGGGGAGAGGTGTTTATTTTTTGTTTTTTTGTGTTTTTAAATTAGAGTGCCTGGGGATTGCACATTGTTAGCAAAAGTCAGGACTGATTGTAGCAACAAAAAGGAAAAAAAAATAAAGCCTTTGTTCATTTCAATACATATAAAGTATGACATCCCTTATGCGTGTGAATAACCCAGTGGTTTACCATATGTGAATATGAATTCTTTCCCCCTAAGGTGTGCAAAGTGTATTTTATGGGAGGTCAAGCAGTTCATAAGTGGGTTGGAACCCATTGGTCAGGGGGAGACCCAAAGTGGTCCACCTGCCCACACTGTCCTGTAATGCTGCTTCTCTCTTCAGGTGTTCTAGAGTAAGTCCTTCAGCTTTGCTTCAACTGGGCTAGGAAGACACACTCAAACTATTTCTCAGATCACTGGTTCATTTCACTCCCCATTGTTCACCAGATAAAATCACCTTTGTGGGCAGCATTCCACTCCCGGTGATATCTGGCCCAGCACTATCTTCCTGCCCTACTGTGTACCTATCCCTATGGTTCACCCCAGGACTCTTCTCTCCTACTGCTCTCCAGTCAGACCTGCTCATCCTGTAAGGCCCAGTCACATACTCTTTCCTTTGTAGATGTCACCATTCAAGATCAGTCACTTGAGGAGGCATGGTCTCTCCCACTGGACCAAGACCTTTGGGATGGAGATTACATCTTGGGGGCTAATTTAGTAGAAGTTCAAGCTATTTTCATTCAGTGTTACTGGATGGCATTCATGCCCACCTGGTTTTGTGGTTACTGTTTAATCTCCATCCTTCCACCTCTCACCATAACCAATATGTGTGTTTCTTCAACCTTAAGACTAACAACCTATTCAGTATAGGAGCCCCTAGCCACATGTGGATATTTACATCTAAATTTGAATTTAATTAAAATTGAAATGTGGCACTAGCCACATGTAAATCTTCAGTAACCACATGTGGCTAGTGGCTACTCTATTGGACAAGGCCATACAGAATGTTGTTGTAATTATAGAAAGTTCTAGACAATAAGATAGAGCCAACTTTGGGTTGGACCACCTGATGTAGAGGAGAGGCTGTGTGGACAGTCACCTGGTGTAGGGGAGAGGTTGTGCGGGCAGTCAGCAAGTATAGATTCTCATTCTGGCTCCGCCATGAGTTACAGAACCTTAAGCATATCACTGAATGTCACTGAGACTGTTTTATCATCTATAAAACTGATAAAATAAAAACTGCTCTGGCTTCTTCACTGGGTTACTTAAAAGTGTCAATGAGAAAAATTAATAAATAAATACATTATATATAAATATATATACATTCACATACATAGCATTGGGAAAGCTGTAAGATAAAATATAGATATAAGCTAGTTTCAAGTCCTCTCCCTTGCTGGTTTTTGGTCACATTACTTACTCAGATTTTGTTCAAGGAGATGTGTGTATGTATGTGTATATAATGTAAACATATATAGCATACATTACATGATGCATGTATTATATATGACATATTATGTAACATAGATAACATGTAAACAGATTGCATAATGCTGTAACATATATGTATAAAACTGATCAATTTTTGCAACACCTTGCTGTTTTCTAGTTGGCTGGACTCCTCGCGTTCCCTCATGGAACAGGGTATCCAGGAAGATGAGCAGCTGCTGTTACGATTTAAATACTACACCTTCTTTGACTTGAATCCCAAAGTAAGATACTCTTTCTCTATTCTCTCTCTTTTTTAAAATATGAATCCATGGAAGTGTACAATTGAGTCATTTAGTCGTCAAAGTTAGGATTAACGTGTGTAAACTTCTGTTTACCTATTTAGAGTTAGATCAGTAAATGTTTTCTGCTCTCTGGCTTGTATTTTTGGGTTCTAGTGAGCTTGGTCAGCTGCCGCGACTATGTGGAAGTCTCTGGGGGTCTTCGTGCTCAGCAGGTGCATGCTGCCCCTTTCCATTCATAGGAGTGAGGGAACAAGAAGAGAGCTGTTCAGGGAGCCAGAGTGCTTAGAGTTTGGGAAGGAGGCGTTGTCAGGGCCTACATAAAGAGAAGGTTCTCATGAATAAACCAGAACCCCATGATGGTGCACAGCAGACTCCCACAGTGGAGCTGAAAAGTCTTTCACGGTGAGAAAGAGGGGTCATCTATGTAAATAAAGACCCAGGTAGTGGCCAGGTCCCATGTGAGGTGTGTGTCTCTCTCCCTGGTCCTGATTTGCCTTTTTGTGCAGTTATGAGTCAGCAGATAAATGGCCAAATGTAGAAAATATAAACTGGGTCACTGCTTCTCTGAGTGCGCAGGGCGATTCATCGTACTGTTCCCGTCCAGTTTGGTGTTTGGTGCTGCTCTATCCATGTACTTACTGCCGGGCACGTGTTCGATGGGCTTGCTTCAGGCCACATGTTCCGCACAGACCCTTTTCTCACCCACAGCCCCTTGTGGCACAGTCTTCCCGTCGGTCATTTTCTTCATGAACAGGCCTTCTTCATTCAGAGATTGCAAAAAGTGTTCTCTTCATGTTTCCTCTTAATAGGTTTAGTCGTAATGTTTAGATTTTTTATAAGTCATCTGAGATATAATTCTCATACCATACATTTCACCCATTTACTTGGTACAGGTGAATGGTTTTTATTACATTCTCTGAGTTGGGCAACTATCACCACCATCTCATTTCAGAACACCTTCACCATCCTCACAGGAAACTCATTATCCACTAGGAGCCACTCTCCATTCCCTCCCAACCTCCTAGCCCTAGGCAAGCATCAGTCAGTCTTCTTTCTGTCGCTATGGATTTGCCTATCCTAGACATTTCATATAAACGGAGTTTTATAATATGTGGTACTTTGTGACTAGTTCCTCTCTTTGGAATAATATTTTAAAGGTCATTTTATATTGTACCATGTACTGGTATTCATTTCTTTTTATTGTCAAACTAGAGGCCCAGTGCATGAAATTCGTGCACAAGGATCGGCCTAAACTGGCAGTTGGACATCCCTCTCACAATCCAAGACTGCTGGCTCCCAACCACTCACCTGCCTGCCAGCCTGATTGACACCTAACTGTTCCCCTGCTGGCCTGATCATCCCCAACTGCCCTCCCCTGCCAGCCTGGCCTCTCTCAAATGCCCTCCCCTGCATTCCTGGTTGCCCCCAACTACCCTCCCTTGCAGGCCTGGTCCCCCTCAACTGTCCATCCCTGCAGGCCTGGTCACCCCCAACTGCCCTCCCCTGCCAGCCATCCTGTGGCAGCCATCTTTGACCACATGGGGGCAGCCATCTTATGCAAGGGCATGAGGGTCAATTTGCATGTTACCTCTTTATTTATAGGACTAGAGGCCCATTGCAGGAAGATTCCTGCAATAAGGCTTCCTGCTGCTGTCTCCTATGCCCTGCCAGTTTCCCTCCCTTCTCCACTACCCCACTTGCTTGCTTCTTGCAGCTTCCCTCCCTTCTGCAACACTTGGCTTCCTTCTACACTGTCATCAGTCTTCACTCTGCACCAGGATATGCAAATTAACCGCCATCTTGGATGGGTTAATTTGCATACTCCAATTGGCTGGTGGGTGTGACTAGTGGGCGTGGCTTGTGAGCATGGCAGAGGTATGGTCAATTTGCATATTACTCTTTTATTAGATAGGTTAATATCCCATTGAATGTATGTGCCACATTTTATTTATCTATTCATCAGTTGATGGACATTTAGAATATTTCTACTTTGGGACTATTATGAATAATGCTGCTAAGAACATTCATGTATAGGTTTGGGTTTTGCAATTTTTTTATTTTTTGTTTCTTGTTTTTTTTACTTCTTTTCATTGTGGTAAAACATACATAACATTTTTAAAATTAATTTTTAAAGATTTTCTCCAAGTCAATAGTTTATCTTTTCTTTTCTTTTATATATATATATATATATATATATATATATATATATATATATATATATATATTTGTATTGATTTTTAGAGAGAAAAAGAGAAGGTGGGAGAGAGAGAAACATCAATGATAGGAGAGAATCATTGATTGGCTGCCTCATCCACACCCCCTCCTGGGGATCAGCCTGCAACCAAGTCATTTGCCCTTGATCAGAAACAAACTTGGGACCCAGTTTGCAGACTGATGCTCTATCCACTGAACCAGCTAGGGCCATTTTAACCATTTTTAGGTCTACAATTCAATGATATTTAAGTACACTTATAATGTTATAAAGTTATCACCATTATCTATTTCCAGAACATTTTTTATCATCCTATACAAAAACTCTACACCCATTAAACAATAACTCCCCATTTAGCCCTTCCTCCAACCCTGTAACCTCTGTTCTACTTCCTACCTCTATGAACTTGCCTATTATAAGTACTTCATAAAAGTGGAATCACAAGTATTTGTCCTATTGTCTCTGGCTTATTTCAATGTCTTATAGTTGTAATGTGTATGAGAACTTCATTCTCATACACATTACAAGGCTGAATGATATCCCATTGTGTGTATATACTACATTGTGTTTATTTATTCATCCATTTATGGGCATTGGGTTTTCTAACTTTTGGCTATTATGAATAATGCTATGATGAGCATTGGTATACAAGTATCTATCTGAGTCCCTCCTTTTCTTTTTTTTTTTTTTAAGCGATAGTGGCAAGATTTATTAGAGGAAAAAGCTATAGTACATCTTTTTCTTTTGTTTTTGAGGAACTACCAAACTGTTTCCCATAGTGGCTGCTCCATTTTATAGTCCCACTAGCAATGAATAAGATTCCAATTTCTCCACACCTTTAGTAACATTTGTTATGATCTGTCTTTTACCTTAGAGCAGTGATTGGCAAACTGCAGCTCAAGAGCTGCATTTGCCACTCTGTTGACTAATGAGTTTGCAGACCACTGACCTAGACTCTCTATTCCAATAATTAGACTGTTGTTGTTCCTTATGATTAAGCCCTAGAGCCTAGTGAGTGTAAAGTGGTATCTCATTGTCTATCTGTAATTAATATTATTTGGATGATGAGAGATTTTTTATTTTGGATTTTTATTTTCCAAATGGCACAGCACTGTTAACACTATGGTGTTGAATTATTTCTTCACCTACTGCTATAAAATGCCATTCTCATTTTATATTAAACTTATATACATATATAGGTTTGTTTCTAGATACTGTGTTATTGACATTTTGTCTATCATTATATGAATACCGCACCATTTTATTATTTTTCCATATTTTTTATTGATGTGTTATATGTGTACATATCTTCCCATTGCCCTCCTCCCATTCCTATGCATGCCCTAACCCCCCAGTGTCTTGTGTCCATCAGTTATGCTTATATGCATGCATACAAGTCCTTCTGTTGATCTCTTACCTACCCCACCTCTCCCTAACCTTCCCGCTGTAATTTGATAGTCTTTTTGATGCCTTACTGCCTTTGTATCTATCTTTTTGTTCATCAGTTTATAATGTTGTTTATTAGCCACAAATGAGTGAGATCTTGTGGTATTTTTCTTTCATTGACTGGCATATTTCACTTAGCATAATACTCTCCAGTTCATCCAGGTTCCTGCAAATGGTAAGAATTCCTTCTTTTTAAGGCAGCATAGTATTCCATTGTGAAGCTGTACCATAGTTTTCTGATCCAGTCATCTACTAATGGGCACTTAGGCTGTTTCCAATTCTTAGCTATTGTAAATTGTACTATTATGAATGTTAGGGTGCATATATACTTTCTGATTGGTGTTTCTAGTTTCTTAGAATATATTCCTAGGAGTGGGATTACTGGGTCAAATGGGAGTTCCATTTTTAGTTTTTGAGGAAACTCCATATTGTTCTCCACAGTGGCTGCACTAGTCTACATTCCCACCAGCAGTGCACAAGGGTTCCTTTTTCTCCGCATACTCACCAACACTTGTCATTTGTTGATTTGTTGATGATTGACATTCTGACAGGTGGGAAATGGTAACACATTGGCGTTTTGATTTGCATCTCTTGGATAATTAGTGACTTTGAGCATGTTTTCATGTGTCTCTTGGCCTTCCTTCTGTCTTCTTTCTAAAAGATTCTATTTAGGTCCATTGCCCATTTTTTTAGTGAATCGTTTATCT
Organism: Lasiurus borealis; assembly: GCA_004026805.1. Classification (NCBI taxonomy): domain Eukaryota; kingdom Metazoa; phylum Chordata; class Mammalia; order Chiroptera; family Vespertilionidae; genus Lasiurus; species Lasiurus borealis. The sequence continues at coordinate 10,050 of PVJN01029591.1, forward strand.
TTCTTTTATTGAGTTGTTTAAGTTGCCTGTAGATGTTGGAGATTAAACCTTTATCAGTGATAACATTTGCAAATATGTTTTCCCATACAGTGGGCTTTTTTGTTGTTTTGTTCATGGTTTCTTTTGCTGTGCAAAAGCTTTTTATTTTAATGTAGTCCCATTTGTTTATTTTCTCTTTCACTTCCATTGCCCTAGGAGCAGTATCAGTGAAGAAATTTTTTCGGCATATGTCTGAGATTTTGCTGCCTGTGGATTCCTCTAGTATTTTTATGATTTCCCATCTTATGTTTAAGTCCTGTATCCATTTTTAGTTTATTATTGTGTATGGTGTAAATTGGTGGTCTAGTTTCATTTTTTTGCATGTATCTGTACAATTTTCTCAACACCATTTATTGAAGAGACTGTCTTGACTCCATTGTATGCTCATGCCTCCTTTGTCAAATATTAATTGAGTGTAGTGGTTTAGGTTGATATCTGGATTCTCTATTCTATGCTATTGGTCTATATGTCTGTTCTTGTGCCACTACCAGGCTGTTTTGAGAACAGTGGCTTTGTAATACAGCTTGAAATCTGGTATTGAGATCCCACCTACTTTATTCTTCTTTCTCAGGATTGCTGCAACTATTCGGGGTCTTTTTTTGTTTCAGATGAATCTTTGGAGAGTTCTTTCTAGGTCTGTGAAATATACCATTGGTATTTTAATGGGGATTGCATTGAATCTATAGATTGCTTTGGGTAGTATGGACATTTTAATGATGTTGATTCTCCCAATCCATGAGCAAGGTATGCTCTTCCATCTGTTTACATCTTCCTCTATCTCTTTTTTCAGTGTCCTGTAGTTTTCTGCGTATAGGTCTTTTACCTCCTTAGTTAAGTTTATTCCTAGGTATCTTAATTTTTTTGGTACGATGGTATATGGGATTGCTTTTTTAGCCTCTCTTTCTGTAATTTCACTATTAGTGTATAGAAACGCCATAGATTTCTTGGTGTTAATTTTGTATCCTGCTACATTGCTGAATTCATTTATTAATTCTATTAGTTTTTAATGAAGTTTTTCAGGTTTTTTATGTACAGTATCATGTCATCTGCAAATAAGGACAGCTTTACTTCTTCTTTTCCAATTTGGATGCCTTTTATTTCTTCTTCTTGTCTAATTGCAATAGTTAATACTTCCAATACTATATCAAACAGGAGTGGTGAGAGTGGGCATCCCTGTCTTCTTCCTGTTCTTAGGGGAAATGGTTTTAGTTTTTGCCCATTGAGTATGATGTTAGCTGTGGGTTTATCATATATGGCTTTTATGTTGTTGAGGTATGATCCTTCTATTCCTACCTTGTTGAGAGTTTTTATCAGGAAAGGATGTTGGATTTTGTCAAATGCTTTTTCTGCATCAATTGATATTACTATGTGACTTTTATCTCTCAATTTGTTTATGTGACATATCACGTGTATTGATTTGCAGATATTGTACCATCCTTGCATTCCTGAGATAAATTCTACTTGGTCATGGTGTATGATATTTCTGATTTACTGCTGGATCTGATTTGCTAGAATTTCGTTGAGGATTTTAGCATCTATGTTTATGAGGGATATTGTCCTGTAATTTTCTTTCATTGTGTTATCTTTATCTGGTTTTGGTATTAGGGTGATGCTGGCTTCATAGAAGTTTCTTAGAAGTGTTCCTTCCTCTTAAATTTTTTTTTAATAGTCTGAGGAAGATAGGTTTTAATTCTTCCTTGAATGTTTGGTAAAACTTCCCTGTGTAGCTGTCTGGTCCTGGGCTTTTGTTTGCTGGAAGCTTTTTGATGACTACTTCAATTTCTTCCATAATTATTGGCCTATTGAGATGTTTAGATTCTTCCTGGTTGAGTTTTGGAAAATTATATTTTTCTAGGAATATGTCCATTTCCTCCAGGTTGTCCACTTTGTTGGAATAGAGTTGTTAAAAGTATTTTTTAACAATCCTTTGTATTTTGGTGGGGTCTGTTATTATTTCTCCTCTTTCATTGCTGATTTTGTTTATTTGGGTCTTCTCTGCTTCTTGGTGAGCCTGGGTAGAGGTCCATCAATCTTGTTTATCCTTTCAAAGAACCAGCTTTTGGTTTTGTTGATCTTTTGTATTGTTTCTTTGGTCTCTATGTTGTTTATCTCCACTCTAATATTTACTATTTTCTTCCTTCTGCTTACACTGGGCTTTTCTTGTGGCTCTCTTTCTAGCTCTTTGAGTTGTAGGGTTAGGTAATTTATTACCATTGTTTCTTGTTTTGTTTTGTTTTTTCAGTAGCTTGTAAAGCTGTGAACTTTCCTCTCAAGGCTTCTTTCACTGTGTCCCATAGATTTTGGATTGTTGTGTTTCCATTGTCATTTATTGCTATGGTGTTTTTATTTCTTTCTTGATCTCTCTGGTTACCCAGTCATTGTTTAAGAGCATACGATCTAGTCTCCATGTGTTTGATTTATTTGGATTGTTTTTATTGTAGTTGATTTCCAGTTTTATGCCACTGTGATCTGAGGAGATGCTTGATATGATTTTTTATCTTCTTGAATTTGAAGAGACTTTGCCTATGACCCAACATATGGCCCATGTGCACTTGAGAAGAATGTATATTCTCTGGCTTTGGGGTGAAATGTTCTGAAGATGTCAATTAATTCCATCTGATCTAGCGAATCATTTAGGATTGATGTTTCTTTGCTGATTTTTTTGTTTAAAAGATTTGTCCAATGGTGATTGTGGATTATTAAAGTCTCCTACTATGATTGTATCGCTGTCAATCTCTCCCTTGATATCCTCCAGGAGTTTTTTTATGTATGTGGGTGCTCCTGTATTGGGTGCATATATGTTTACCAGAGTTATTTCTTCTTATTGGACTGCTCCCTTTAGTATTATGAAATGGCCTTTCTTATCTCTTGTTATGTCCTTCACTTTGAGATCTAATGTGCCAGATATAAGTATTGCTACCCCAGCTTCTTTTTTCATTTCCATTTGCCTGAAAAATTGTTTTTCATCCCTTCACCCTCGGTCTGAGTTTGTCTTTTTTTCTGAAGTGGGTTTTCTGGAGACAACAGATATATGGGTCATGTTTTCTTATCCAATCCGTTACCCTATGTCTTTTGATTGGAGCATTTAATCCATTTACATTTGAAGTTATTATTGATAGGTACTTATTTGTCACCATTTTTATTCTTTACCCCTGTGTTTCTTCTTCGCTTCCTATTTCTTTCTTTATTTTTTTACAGCAGACCTTTTAGCATTTCTTGCATTGCTGGTTTGGTGGTAATAAATTCCCTTAGTCCGTTTTTGTCTGTGAAGCTCCTGATTTCACCGTCAATTTTGATTGATAGTTTTGCTAGATACAGTATTCTTGGATTCAGACCCTTCTTTTGCGTGACTTTGCATATTTCATTCCATTACCTTCTGGCCTGATGAGCTGTTGAGAAATCAGTTGTTAGTCTGATGGGGGTTCCTTTGAGGTAACTTTCTGTCTTTTCTGGCCTCTTTTAAGATTCTTACTTTCGCTGAAACCAGTTTGGCTCAGTGGATAGAGCGTTGGCCTGTGGACTGAAAGGTCCCAGGTTTGATTCCGGTTAAGGGGATGTACCTCGGTTGCAGTCACATCCCCAGTGGGGAGCGTGCAAGAGGCAGCTGATTGATGTCTCTCTCTTATCAATGTTTCTAACTCTCTATCCCTCCCCTTCCTCTCTGTAAAATATCAATAAAAATATATTTTAAAAATTAAAAAAAAAAAGATTCTTACTTTGTCGTTGGTATTTGCCAATTTAATTATAATGTGCCTTAGTGTTGGTCTTTTGGAGTTCATTTTGCTTGGGACTCTGTGAGCTGCTTGGATTTGTGTGGGCTTTTTCTTCCCTATATCAGGGAAGTTTTCTGTCATTATTTCTTCAGACAGGTTTTCTGTTCCTTGCTGAGTTTCCTCTCTTTCTGGAACCCCTATTATGTAGATATTGTTTTGTTTTGTGTTGTCCCAAAGTTCCCTTAGGTTCTCCTCTTGCTTTTTTTTTTTTCTAGAAGCTGCTCTACTTGAGTATTTTTTCCTATCTTGTCTTATAGCTCACTGATGCAGTCCTCTGCTTCTTTAAGTCTACTTTGATGCTTTCTATTGAGTTCTTTACAGGAGCAATGTCATTTTTCATTTCTTCTTGGTTCTTCATTTCCTCTTGGTTCTTACTCATATTGTAGAATTTGTCTTCCATTCTTTTCAGCCACCTTATAACCATTTCTCTTAATTCTTTCTCTGGCAGGTTGCTTGCCTCTATTTCATTTACTTCTTTTTCTGGTGATGCCGGTTTTTCTTTCATATGCAGGCTATTTCTTTGCCCATGGTCCTTTTCTCCTGGTGTCTGGTTATGCAGTTCTCTCTTTCCTTATCCCAGGCGAAATCTGACCTTTCCATGTGGTGTGTAGAGCTCCTCTGAATCCAAGTGTTTGCACTAATTGGTGACCAGTGTTCTGGGTCTCATAGCTCTTTGTTGGATACCACAGCTGTAGATTTTCAGGCTTCCGTAAACATCCACTTTCCCCTTCAACATGGCTCAGTTTCCAATACCACACCATTTTAGTTGCTGCAGCTTTATAGTATGCTTTAATGTCTGGGAAGACAAGTTTGTCCTCCCAATATTGTTCTTTTTTTCCTTCTTTTTCTATTGTTTTAAGTATTACAAATAGTAATACATATGTCTCCTCCCCTCCCTATTTACTTCCCCCTGGCCTTCCCTACCCCCCATTATAAGCCCTCACCTGCCCCCCCAGTGTCTTGTGTCCACTTGTTACGCTTATATATATCATACAAGTCCTTCAGTTGATCTCTTACAGCTCTCCCCTTAACCACCCCTGCCTTCCTGCTGTAGGATGACAGTCTGATTAATGTTTCTTTTCCTCTGTATCTGTTTTTTTTCCCCTGATTCTTTTCTTTAAAAACATCTTTCCTCTGCAGACTAGAAATAAACCTATAAGAACAAAAAAGGTTTGAGTTCCAATTTCAATGTCCCAACGTTCTGAGTCCCAATATTATTCTTTTTAAAAATATTCTTCATGATATTTGAACACTAGAGACCCAATGCAGGAAATTCGTGCAAGGGGCTTGGCCCTCACAGCCCCAGCTGCCTTGTGGCCTCTGTGGCCCTGTGACCCTGAAGCCCCGCCCACTGGTCATTCAGGAAGGTCATTTCACCTTCCAGTCTAAGTAGCATATTAGCTCTTTATTACATAGAATTGTTTTTTCCAGCTTAACTTAAAAATTAGCTAGTATAACATTTTATTTTTAAATCCCTATCAGCCCTGGCTGGTATGGCTAAGTTAGGTGGGCATCATCCCAGCCTGTTGATGGTTCAATTTCTGGTCAGGGCACATGCCTGAGTTTTGGGCTTGATCCCCAGAGAGGGATATGCAGGAGGTAGCCTCAATGTTACACTCTGACATTGATATTTCTCTCTTTTCCTCTGGCTTCCTCTCTCTCTAAAAATTAATAAAATGAAATAAAATAAAAAAACCCTATTAGATTCTGATTAGGATTGCATTGAGTTTGCAGATCAGTATGGGGAATCTCTTCTCCTTTTATTGGTTATCGCCTAAACCAATTTTACTATCCGCTTCTCATACCAATAGGAACGTGATAAAAAAGAGGTGAAGTAATGGAATCCAAGATGGGTTCATTGAGCCCCTTGAAGAAACTCTGGGAAATATTTTGAGAAAGTTCTAAATTCAGAAGTAAAAAGAGCTGGGCCAGTGTGTCCCTTTTAGTTACCTGAACTAAAGTTTAGCGCATCTGTCTAACCAGGAATGGCCTGTCATTCCAGAATCTTGAATTCTGGAATATGAATGTGCCCCCCTACACCACCACCTCCACCCATACACACATAACTATTTCTTCCTCTAGTACGATGCTGTCCGAATAAACCAGCTCTATGAACAAGCCAGGTGGGCCATTGTCTTAGAAGAAATTGACTGCACAGAGGAAGAAATGTTGATCTTTGCAGCATTACAGGTATGGGAACTCCAGTACCTTTTCTCTGGAAGGAGACAAAGCAAGTTTGTTTTGTTTAAGTTTCATTGTATTCATACTGGCTTTTTCTTGGAAGAAAGCACAAAAAATGAGGGCAGTGAATTAAAATTTTAAATGCTCCTTGTACACACATGTGTATAACTTAGGTAATGCATCTATCTTGCAATTCTTATCTCTTCCCCAACACAAACTCAGCCAGTGATGTAAAAGAACCGAGTCTGAACATGACCAACCCTGGATCTCAGAATGATTTAGATTAAAATGTCATTTTCTCTGCACAGGAGGGAGATCTCCGTGGAGATGTTTGGTATTACATGGGAGTTGTCTCCAAAAAAAAGGAAGAACTGGCTAACAGATTTATTGTGCTTATACCATTTCTAAAATCTGTTTTTTTGTAGTATCACATTAGCAAATTGTCGTCGTCCACTGAAATACAGGATTTTACAAGTGAGTCTGAGGTCGATGAAGTAGAAGCAGCACTTTCTAATTTGGAAGTGACTCTAGAAGGTGGAAAAGCGGACAACACTTTGGTATGGACTTTTCTGATAACTCTGAATTGTGGCTTTGTTCTGACTGACCAATGTAGGTGACATTTTGTTTTTTTATCAGAAACAAGAGAATATTTTGTCTGATTTGAGAAAAGAAAATATGCTGGTCATCTGACAAACTTAAACCTAACCAGAACTGACCAGCTTTCCCAGGTCAGCTCTGTAAGGGACTATGCAGTGTTCTCATTACACTAAGGACACTATCACATCACATGTCTTCTTTGGGATGAGTTGGCCTGGTATGAGAGAAAGACTACTGAGGACTCCATTCCACTACATGGAATTTGGAATTGGTTCCTTAAGTCTAGAAAGAACTCTCAGTCTATTTTACGGTGTAGCTGTGGAAATAGAGAAAATGCCTTACCAGTAACAAAGCCTTGTTATATATTTACCTTAGAGGTAGGGAACATTTTTTTTTTTCCCCAAGAGCCATTTGGATATTTATAACATTATTCGCAGGCCATATAAAATTATTAACTTAAAAAATAGCCTGCTATATTTGATCAAACATTTAATTAATTCACCGCTAATGCCTTGGCAGCACCAGACCAAGTGATTTCATGGGCCAGATGGTCCCCACCCCTGATTACCTTTCCACTGGGCAAGGCTGACAGGAGTGAGGGCCTTTTTCTGGAACACTATAAAAATTTCCCGAATTCTCTTGACTTTAGTAAAACATCTTTTGCTCCTTACCCATGAAATGTGGCCCAATGTCAGCTTTATCATTGCAATACTCCTGCAGCCTGATGCATTTGTTGGGTGCCACACTTTTGTTTCACTTCTTTAGTCTTGGGAATGCCTTAATCACATTGATTCAGTGAGGTGGATCCATTGTAATTAGATTTTTTAAAAGTAATTGATAAAAATGAGTCACTGTGTTTTTATATATTTAATATGTGTTCGCTTATGATTAAATTCCTTAAAATAGGGAATTGGTTCATGCAACACTAAATACCTGAAATGAACTCGAAGCCAAGGTTCTGTAGAGTCAGAGCCTCCTCACATGTATAGGTGACACCCGCCACATGAAATTGGAGTTCTTTTTTGTCTACTTTCACCACTAAATACATACAACAGGAAAGTGTTTCTTCTTAGAATAGATGAAAGTTTCCTTCCTCCCACCCTCAAGATATTTTCTGTCCAGGCTTTCTGATGTCAAATAATAGGCTTTTCAGTTTGAAAACAAGCACCAACCTACTGCTGTAGAATGAACTTTGGACCAAGTACCTTTGGAAAGTTTAATCAGTAAACTAGGTACCTAGGGTTATTCACTCTGATGCCCAAGTTGTAAAATATTTTTGTTTGTGCGTAAAAGTAGTTGTTTCTAATTCAAATGTTTCCCTTGAATGGTAGGCACAGGGCATGCTTGGTAAATTTTTAATCTCTTTTTCTCATTTGTGTGATATGTGGCATATGCTAGTACAGAAAAATGAAAACCAAAACTGTACTGCCTACCAAATGAGTATTAAATTATCTCCCAAGTTACCACCAAACCAATAACCAGAACTTGGCCAGCCAGCCACCACAGAAGCCCCTGAATGTGCCCCAACCCACCCCCAACCCTGCCCCACCCCATCCCCCACCCTAAGTCAACTACTGGATATGTGACTAGTGTGACTGAGGAATTGAGTTTGTCATTTTATATCATTGTAATTAATTAAAGTTTAAATGGCTACACGTGGTGAGTGGCTACAGTGTTGGGCAGTGCAGGTATAAAATATCAGTACCATGTGTCTAATCACCGCTTATGAAATATTATCTGTGTTTTCTTAGGAGGACATCACTGATATCCCTAAACTTGCAGATAATCTCAAATTATTTAGGTAAGTCATCCTCAAGGGAAAAGGGATTACTCATAACAAAGCCTTATAGGTAAAGAGTCCAGGAGTTTAAATTGAAGACCCATTAAGCAGATTCATGGTTGAGACATAAGAGCGTGAGCTTTGGCATCAGATAGACAATGGGCCAATACTAGTTCCACAACACATGTTACCTGGGTGTCCTTGGGAGCTGTCCTTTTGTCTCTGAGCCTCAGTTTCCTGATCTATAAAATGAGGATATACCTCCTCCTGAGTTTGTTGAGAAGATTAAATAACACATATGAAGCACTGAGCATGGGGCCTGGCTCATAATACATGGTGGTGTAAACGTGGTCAGCGTCAGGCAGAACGAACACGTATGTCAGACTGGAGTTTCTGTGACCGTCCATGTGGGAGGCTTGACTCTGACACCATTTCCCAGTTCTTTCATAGTTTGAAAATCAATTGTCACTGGAACTTGGATCTCAGGCTTATAGAGGATAACCATATATAATACCTGAATCAATAAAGAAATTTAAAAAAAATAATAAAATAAAATAAAAGATATGCTTAGTTATCTACCTATTTCTGATTAACGCACCCAGTCACCTCATGTCAATCCGAAACTGTTAAAAAGGCAGAGAAGTTTTTATTTCATGGGGAAAAAAAGGACTGCCATATTTGTGATGGTGCCAAGGTGTGTTAGGATGAAAGGGATAAGGACCCTTTGAAGTTCTATCAGTTACTGTGTCACTTTATGGTTTGTTGACTTTTAACAAACCAACACTTCACTGGGTCATTGGCTTGAAAGGAAACCAGTTGCTTTTGGCAATACGAAATGGAAAGAAAGATTTAGAAAGAATTAAAATTAATCAGGTATAAATGTTTGTCCCTGAATTTCTACAGCAAGCATTTCAAACTCAAAGGCTAACACAGGCCAAATAAACAAGGTTTAAGTTTATGTGGGCCAAAGAAAAAAAAAGCTTCAATTTTCATAGAAATGTGGGCTTATTTTGATAGAGCCATGCTGAATACAATGGGCTGAAATAAATGAGTAATCATTAACGTAAAATAATACAACATCTTAATAAAAATTAATTTTTTCTTGAATTTTACTTACCAAACACTGAATAACTACACAAATTAATAAGCATAATGCAAATAAACCTATTTTTCTTGTTCTCCAAAAGCAAAATATTTCCTGTTGCACACACCAAACAAGTCAGTACAAGACTAATGATGTGGCAATTGTCTGCTAAAATATTTGCTGCAAGTATTAGTGGAGAGAAATGGTGCACCTGTGTGTAAGGCACATAAGGGAAATAAATACAACACAATTATAGTAATCAGTCATTAGCAAATGTTTTAGTTCATTATTAATAATTATGTATAACAAGATATCATAAAAACTAAGTCACAAAATTTTTATTAAAATGTTTCTTACATATTGTTATATTGGCTAGGCCGCAAAAATATTTGTTGTTGGCCGCATTTGGCCTGCAGGCTGTGAGTTTAACATGCTTGTTCTACAAGTTTATTTTCTTTTTAAAATGTGATCTTAGGATGTGGTCTCAAACAAAAGGGTCTTTAATAGTTGCAATCTGGTCATTTATTCAACCAATCAAAGCGTAATCCTATATAATAAAAGCCCAGCAACGGAAGGGTGAAACAACCAGAAAGACTACTCAATCAGTCACTATGATGCACACTGACCACCAGGAGGCAGACTCTCAATGCAGAAGCTGCCCCTTGGTGATCAGTGCACTCCCACAATGGAAGCACTGCTTAGCTGACCGGGATGAGCCAGCGCTCCCATGGCAGGCCAGTCCACACAGGCCACACACACCCCACCAGTGCACAAATCCTGTGCACCAGGCCTCTAGTCTATATATATAAAAAACCAGTGATCGTAACGCTGTAACAACCGGAACAACTGGTTGCTATGATGCCCAATGTGGCCAGCAAACCAGCCTGCTCAAGGGGTGGGGCCAGCTGGCCCCTCCTCCTGGCCAGCCCACCCTTGATTAGACTCCCACCCCAACAGGGTGCAGGGCTGGCCAGACAACCTGCTGCAGCCCCTCCCCCGCCCAGCCCCACCCCAGATTGACCACCCCACCCCAATCAGGGGCAGGGCTGGCCCACCAACCACCCATGGTCCCTACCCCAGGCTGCTGGCCCCAATTGGCACTCTCCACCCCATTCAAGGGCAGGGCCAGCCATCCCACTGCTCACAGCCCCTCCCCATGGCAGGCCCCACCCCCAATCACCCCCAACCCTAATTGGGGGTGAGGCCTGCCAGCCAATCGCCCATGGCCCCTCCCCCCAGCCAGCCTAGCCCTGATCAGAACCCTTTAGGGACGGGCTGGTTGGCCAACCTCCCACCATTTCCTCCTCCCAACAGGCCAAGCCTCGATCCGCCCTGATTGGGGCTGAGCCGGCTGGACCCCACCCATGCACGAATTCATGCACTAGGCTACTAGTATGCTAATAATATGCTAAGGCTGCTCAACCCTCACTATGATGTCCACTGCCCACCAGGGGGCAGATGCTCTGAAAGGTAGGTTAGCTTGCTGCTGGGGTCTGAGTGAGATAGGCTAAATAAGCCCTGGAGCCCTCCTGAGATCCCTCCCAACTGGCCAAACTCCTGCATCCCTCCCAGCCCCAATTGTGCATTCATGGGTCCATTGGCCTGGCCTGCACCCTCACAATCAAAGACCTCTTGGGGAATGTCGAAGAGCCATTTTCAGCCCAATCCTGCAGGCCAAGCCAAGAGACCCCCACACCAGGCCTCTAGTTATGAATAATTGTTTTACAAAGAAAGTAGATTGCCCTGTTCTCTGCAGAGAGCAATTCTAATTTTTTATAAACCAATGATGATGATTTCCTTCCCACAGATTTTTTTTTAATATCTTTTTCTTGATTTCAGAAAGGAAGGGAGAGGAAGAGATAGAAACATCAATGATGAGAGTGGGGATTGTGCCCTGACTGGAAATTGAACCATGACCTCTTAATTCATAGGTCAATGTTCAACCACTGAGCCATGCCAGCAAGGCCTTTTCATAGATGTTTTTAGATGAAGGAGAAGGCATCCTAGAGTAAAGTCTCCCATCCACATCACTTTAATGGATTGATATGTTCAGATTCACAAAATCATTCTCATGTTTGGCCAGTGGGCACTTTATCTATCAAAAGTCTCAAGACACTGAATTTAATATATAATATAGTTCACAGAAGAAAGAAGTGAAGGAGGAAGGGAAGAGAGAGGAAGCAAAGAAAGGAGAAGGGAGAAAGGACAATGGAGAATGGAGTTCTGTTCCTAGTGAGTATGTGACCTTGATAGGCCCTTCATTTTCCTGGGCCTCCTTCCTTATCAGTAGAAAAGCATTGAACTAACCCTTTGATTGTTTGGTGTGTTTATTAACAGTGACGTGTGTTTTTTTTTCCTTAACAAATTCAATTGAACTCACTATATAAATAGTGGACTTCAAATTCCATCAGCCTGGCATTTGACCTAATGCAAATCCCATTGTTACTATAAATACATATGAATGCTGGACAAAATAAAACAAAAGAATTGTAAGTTAAAAAAAATTGATCTTAAAGAGAGACCAAGAAATCCCAACTCCAGGAAATAAAGAGGGACCCTAGGTCTACCAATGGAGCCTCAGCTGCACAGAGGGAGTTGGTCCATGGACATCAATTCTCTTGTGGCCTGGTGCAGGGATCAAAGATGAGGCTTTAAGGTGGGGTGTGTTGCCAAGACCAGTTTGGCTCAGTGGATAGAGCATCGGCTTGCAGATTGAAGGGTCCTGGGTTCGATTCCAAATGGGGCGTGCAGGAGGCAGCTGTGGGACGTGCAGGAGGCAGCTGATCGATGTCTCTCTCTCTCTCATCGATGTTTCTGACTTTCTATCTCTCTCTGTAGAAAATCAATAAAATATATTTAAAAAAAAAAAAGGTGGGGTGTGCTTCATGTGAGGCAGGGAGCCAGGACTGAAGGCCCTGCCTAAGGATAGAAACTTGGAAGGGCTTCCTTCTCTTCTTAACAGGGAGTAGAAAATCTACCCATCAACCTAAGGAAGCAGTGAGGAAGTTCATTCTAGCATGGGGTGCTGTATGGGGTGATGAAAAGTCTCTCTCAAAAAATCAGCAGCAAGGTCTGTGCCACACACTGATGTAGATCTAAATTTAAATGTCTTATGTAATAAGAGAATCCTGAAAAAATTAAATAGAAACTAGATCAGGACCACAAAAATATATGAAGCTTTAGCAAATGTAATTTTAAACACCTTGTAGGGAAATATCCACAATCTGGCATGCATGGGCCTTCTACAGAAAACAATAACTCCCTTTAAAAAAAAAAAAAACTTTCAATAAAAATTACTAACTATTTGAATCAATAAACCACCATAAAGGGAAAACAGCAGACCCAGCCAACAACAGGATTAGCAGTTTCAATAATTTTAAGTAATGGAACAATCTGAAGAAACCATAAAATGAGTATGCTGAGAATCATTAAGTAAATTAAAAGATAAAAAATTATAATGAAGGAGAACAGCAATATTGAAATGGAACCAAATAGAAATTCTAGAAATGAAAAAAACATACAGAGATTTAAAATTGAATAGGTGCATTAACCATCAAGTCTAAAAACACAGCTGAAGAGAGAACCAAAGTCAAATAGAAATGGGAAACATGATGTAAATGGAATAAGAAGAATCAGCTGGAAGTTCCAGAAGAAAATATGAGGAGAAGCAAGCACTTAAAAGAGAGTGCTTGAAAATTTTATATAATTATTGAAGACAAAAATCCTTAAATTCAAGAATCGCAGATGCCAATAAAATAAACCAGTGTGAAAGTCTTTTAAATAAGATGGTGAAGACAGATTTTCTACAAAAAAAAACAGGTTGGCAACAGACTTCTTGTGGCTGGGAGATATCTTGAAAGTGCAATTAGAAGCATGCAAGAGGCAGCTGATCAATGATTCTCTCTCATTATTGATGTTTCTATCTCTCTCTTCCTCTCCCTCTCTGAAATCAATAAAAATGTATATTTTTAAAAACCAGTTTATTCTGATATTTTATTATTATTGTATTATTTATTTGTATTACAACTGTAAACCTGTTTTTTTGCCCATACCTCTATATAAATATCACAAATACACAATTGTAAATATGTTAAGGCAGCAATTCTCAACCAGTGGGCCACAAGACTTTTTTAAAGTATGGCCCAGTGAGCAACGTTTTCCAGCCCTCAAAGATATCAATAGGAAACTACAGAAGAGGTTACCTACTTTCATATCTGATATTTATGTCTGACAACTTGAAGGTTATGCTGTTCACAATGGCAGTTTCTTCAGATCTAAGAAGTGTATGGAAATTTTATGTCACAGAGTCATAGATGTTTCTCACAAATAATAATTATTATTATTATTATTTAGCACTTATTGTTAACTTCTACATCTCAGGACAAACCCCACTTCTCATTTTTAGAAATGAGTTGGCAATTTGTAAATTGTTTTTAAAAATAAAGACTATGTTGTTTGAAAGAGCGTCTGGATGTGCTTGAAATTTGCAATGTTTCGTACATTTCTGGATGTTTTTTTTAACGTTTCCCATATTTTCATTTGCAGGCCCAAGAAGCTAATTTTAAAAGCTTTCAAACAATATTGGTTCGTCTTTAAAGACACGTCTATAACCTACTTTAAAAACAAGGAACTTGAAGAAGGAGAACCAATAGAAAAGTTAAATCTTAGAGGTAAGTAGACTCTACATTGTTGTGGCTTGTCATGCCCCAGCAAGCAGATGAAAGTCAAGACTTCTCCCCAAGGAAGGGAGGCTGACTTCCAGTGTGTCCCTGTGTTCCAAAGGCCCCTGCCTACAGCTTCAGTCACCCAGGTACATGGCCCTGGAGTGTGGTTTAGTAAACGTGGTTATTTATAGCCTGCTGTTTCTTCTTTCCCAGTGTGTTCAAATCTATGAAGTGGTGGTGATTAGTGCCATAAGTATAATACATTGTAGGCTCCTAATAAGCTTTCTGAATTCCAGAACAGTCATGTTTAATTCAATGTTGTTTTACTGCCTATTCTAAGTTCTGAAAGTGACTGTGAGTGTCCTGGTAACTCTATTAGTTGAAATACTTTATTAACTCATACACTCAATTCCTTTACCATTGTGGCAATCAGAAAATTTCCTGGGTTTTGATTTATTTTGAAGTTCATATTCATAATTGTTCCTATGAATTAGTTCACATTTTTAATGGTTCTTATAGGTTGGGATAGCCAAATCAATCTTAAAACCGAATTCAATTGATTATATATTTTTTAAAAGCATAAAAGAAAATATTTTTCTCTATCCATGTTAATTATGTCTTATTTACTTATCCTTTTATTAATGTTATCAGCTTGCTCCTCCATTTTTCAGAAGAGAACAAAATCTAAAGGACTTATTTCAAAGTCTTTCTTTTAGTTGCACACCTGATATTTATTTAATACATTCTCCACAACTCAGTTGAGACCCTGCCTTTTGTTATTCAGGCTGTGAAGTTGTGCCAGATGTGAATGTAGCAGGAAGAAAATTTGGAATCAAGTTACTAATTCCTGTTGCTGATGGTATGAATGAAGTGTATCTGAGATGTGACCATGTAAGTAAAACCACACAAACGTTCAGTCATTTCACCTTTATTAAACCTAACGACAAACCATCTGAGGTATTTTCTCAAATGAGAACACTATTGTATCAGTCAGCTATTGCTTTATAACAAACAACCATAAAAGTCACAATGACAAACACCAATAAACACTTGTTTCTGAAACATCTGCAGGTAAGCCGGGGGTGGATGACACAGGCTGATGTCAGCAGAGCAGATCTGGTTAAGCTTGGCTGTTCGCTGAATTTTGAGCTCATTGAATTTATTCTGTGTCCTAAGCTGCCTGGGGAGGCTCTTCTCACAATGATGGCAGAAAAGCAAGAAAGCAACTGGAAGCAGATGAGACCTCCTAAAATGGAGGCTTGTAATTGGTCATTTCCACCCTTATTCCATTGGCCAAAGCAAACCTCATGCCTGGACCCAACATCAAGTGGGGGGGTAATTACACTCTGGCTGTAATGAGTGTAATGGCAAAGGGTGTGGAGATTGAAGCCAGTAAGTCAATGGACCACACCTACTGTTGCTCTAAAGAATTTCAGTAGAAAAATGCAGACAGATAGGAGGCATCCCTCTCTGGTTCAGTGCTCATCAATGGACCTGATTCCTACTGTGGACCAGAGTCTTTACTAATGATAGGCCAGGGTAGAAATAATATAAGAAATCAGTTCATGATTTTTTTTTCTTGTTCTCTCCAGAGAGATCTGATGTGATCTGAAAATGGAAATCTATATCAAGGAAGACTGCCTGGTACTTGAGGGTTTCAGCTGTCTGTGCTCCATAGCACACATCCTTGATTCATCTTTAAATTCGTGGAATTTAGCAAGATTGACATTGCTATTCTCTAGCCCCTTAACTAGACATTCAACACAAGAATCAAAGGCCAATGTTGGGTCTTAAATTAAGTTAATAATGATCACTCAGAACATATGCCACTTTAATCTTTCCATGCTTGGAAGGTGATAATTTTGTAGTATAGTCCCAGGACTTGAACTTGCTTCTCTGCCCTCCTGTGTTTGCTGCAGGAGAATCAGTATGCCCAGTGGATGGCTGCCTGTATCTTGGCATCAAAGGGCAAAACCATGGCAGATAGCTCCTACCAGCCAGAAGTCCTCAACATTCTTTCATTTCTGAGGATGAAAAACCGGAACTCAACATCTTCCTTGGCTTCCAGTTCTGAAAACATGGACATGAACCCGGAATGTTTTGTGTCACCCCGGTGTGCAAAAAAAC